>OZ005652.1:174017687-174080187 GCA_963930645.1 Salticus scenicus | reverse complement strand
GTGGCTTCGAGGTAAAGCGTCTGGTTACGAATCCAGAGTTTGTGAGTTGGATCCCCATGAAAGGAAATAGTCTGAAAATAGTTTTTGTTAAAATCTAAAAATTTATTTTTCATTATGTTAATTATATCTATCTTTACTAATTTATATAGAGGAAAAAGTTGTTTGTATGTGAAAGGTAATCTCTAGAACTACTGAACCGATTCAATTCCCCCCCCCCCCCCCCACTAATCTAAAGCTACTCTATCCCTGAGTGCTATAGGCTATAATTTATTTTGATAAAGTAACTTTTTAATTCGAAATTTCTGTATTTTAATTAAAATTACCATAAAAGTCATGAAAAAAAATAAATTTTTATTTTTATTTATAAAGCGAGATAAAAAATAACAGTAATTCAATTATTTTGAAAATTCATTTAAATATAGTGACCAACGTAATTTTTAATGTAGGAGTATAGGACAAAATTTCATATAAATATGCATAATGAGAATTATTTTTCACATTTCAATATCAAATACATATATATAATAATAATAATAGTCAACATATACATACACTAAAAGGGAAAAAAAAAAAAAAAAAAAATGCCGCACTTGGATATTTTTCATTTCTCTTTCTGCAATCGCCAATTTTATTGTTTTAAAAGTAAATTTCCAAACAGATTTTATTACGTAGTGTTTCATGTACAATGAATTTAAGATTCAACCAAGTATTAAAAACAAGATGCAATTGTTTGAAAAATTGTAATTTAAGAAAGTATTTCAAAAATGGCACGAATAAGGCAATTAACGATACCACAAAAAATATTAATTTTTGAGTGAAAATCAAAAAAATATTTTAATACACGGGTTGCCAAAATGATTAAATGTTAACGAAATATTGGTGAACTGGTTTTTAGCAAAATATAAAATTTTTTGGCTGTTTAAACTGGAAATTTGTCTCTAGTCGGCTACGTTACTCATCCAATTGAGATGTCCGCAAGTTAAAAAGCGAGTGCTTAAAAAATCAGTTTGTATTACATTTAGAATGTAGAAGGGATTCAGAAGAAGTGTTTAGTAACATAATTTTTTTAAATACAGTGCAACAACGATTAAACAAAGCAAGTTTAAATGCCTGAAAATCTGGAGGGAAAAAAAAAAAAAAAAAATCAATTCTTAACGAAAAGATTCTTAGGAAAACAAGACTTCAGAGGGTTAAAAAAATTAAAAAATGATCAGTTAATTATTGGGCTGAAGTGGTTCTCTCTGATGAGTCACGTTTAACTTATTTCGAGCTGATAGAAACAAGCAGGTCTGATGACGAAAGTGTGACCGACTTAATGAAAATCGCACTTTTAAAACAGTGACACATTATCCGTACATTATGATACGAAAGTGCATAATTTTTCAATGAGTCGGTAAAACAGGACCACTAAAAAATTGATGCTTTGTTATCATAACTTTTTTTGCTTAAAGTTAAATCCCACAAAGAATATCGTAGAATTTCTTTACTAGACCTGAAAATAGTCCTAATCTCAATCCGCTCGAAGATGTTTAGTCTATAAAAGAGGGTGGGGGATTCGAAATTTGTAGCCTACAACTTTGCAAGAACTAAAAAAAAAAAAAAAAAAAAAAAAAAAAATTATTTATAATAGTTGACACAATGAAATTTCTAAATTTCATGTAAAGAACTGTAAAATACTATGCCATTGCGCATTAAGGTGGAATTATCCAGTGCATAATACATATTTTTATTAAGTAATTATTTAGATCTAACATATAGTTTTATTTCATACATTAAAATATAACGTGTTTATTTCATATAATAAATCATAATAGAATACAAAATATATGTTTTATACATTACTCCCCCCCCCCCCCCCCTAACTATGTAGATTTTTATTAAATACTTCGTAGAGTGTAGAAAAGCTAATTACGAAATAATAAATGTATATACATAGGTATCATATTATGACTCAAAAAGTATAAGTTAATTTTTCTGCCGTGCGGCTTTTTTACTTTCTCTTACCCATAAGGTCGAGAAAGTATTGTTTTAGGGTCAAATTTTCGACCGCGAGTTTTTGTTATATTTACATGTTCTAAGGTCCCCTGAATACGAAAATCATGTTTTTAGCGAATGGTCTGTGTGTCTGTTATCAGCATATCTCAAGAACAAATAGTAGTATAAATTCCAAACACGGTATTCTAAATGTGTATCATATAGGGATGCTACAGTAAACTTTTCGTTGAGATGAAGGAAATGGTTCGTGTACAGAGACACGCAAAAGTATTCAAATACATTACGTCTATGGGGGAAATTGCAGGTAAGTAGAGTTTAACATCTATAGACTGCACTAAACCAAATGAAACGAATATATATTTTTTGTAATAGAGATAGTCCACAGGGGAAAAAAATTGTGTATGTAGGAGCCTCGCCTCCCCCCTCCCCCCTCGAGGGGAGTAAATTTTCATGATGGGTATCCTTCAAAAGAGCTCGCCAATACCTTTAAAACGAATGGTTGAACCATCGATCTGCGATAATTTAAGATAAAATTATCGATTTTTTTTTAAATGTATTATTGAGAATACATTCTAACTTTTTTTTGGATATTTAGTGTTATACTACTACTCTAATATGGAAATCGTCTGTATTATCATAAAAGATAATTTTTTTAAATAATAATTTTAATAAATTATTTTTTAAAAACAGAATTATTTTTTAATAACCGAATTAAATTCTATATAAATGTAGGTGCATTAATGAAACGGGGGTTTGAGCCCCCCCCCCCCCCCCCTCACATAGAACTAATTATCATATAAAATTCCTCCGAAGCCTAATTTGAATTGTCTAACATAGGTTTACATAATAGTACTCGTTATCTTACCTCTTAATCTCCAACCTGTATCTATGGTATTAAATTTCAGGGTAAGAGAAAGTCATGTGAGTGACACACCAAATTATTATTTTTATTTTTTTTTAATCCCTTAGTGTATATGCATGCTAGAAGAGGACAAAATATGAAAAGGTTAAAATACCAAAAATTAATAAGCAGATTTTAAACAGAATTTATATATTATATTCGCAATAAAATGCTGTAATTATAAGATATGTAAAACTTAAATGACATTACACATAAACAGAAAAATTAACAGTAAAACCAGAAAAAGTAATTAACCCCAAAAGCATTCGTCTATCTATCGTCAGGGAGATACCCTCAAATATGGGGTAGAAAAAGAATAGTAAGATATTTCAAGAAATACTAGCAAAAGGTAAAAGTATCTTAGTCCGCAAAAAAAAAAAAAAAAAAAAAAAAATCCATAACTACTGTAGCATGAAATTATGAATGAAGAATTTATAGAATAAAAATGGGGAAAAAAAATTTACCCAACAATATATACAAATATAAAAGTAAAAGATTGTAAAAAATGTTACCAAAAACAATGTCTCCCTGACGATAGCTGCTTTTTGGCTTAATTATTTTTTCTGGTTTTATTGTTAATTTTTCTGTTTCTATGTGATGTCGTTTAATATATAACGTACATATATGTTATATATATATAAATATATACACACAGAGAGAGAGAGAGATAGACTGACTGACTGCGTTCCTCTTGGTGAGAAAAATTTTCAATGTATGTATCTTTCAAAAGAGCTCATCGATACTTTTAAACGAATGGTTGAACTATAGATCTGTGATAATTTGAAGTAAGAGTATAGATTTATTATTATTATTATTATTATTATTAAATATATATATATTGAATAATTTAATACCATCATAATACTCAGCAATCAAAAGATAAATGAAAATACCAACTATGTGTGTGTATATATATATATATATATATATATATATATATATCCTAAGATTTTTTTTTTTATATCATAAAATTGATTTTCTGCGGACATTTAGTATTAATTTCACACAGACGAAAATCGTCTGCATTTATGACGGAAAATAATTTTGATAAATAATAATTTTGTACTGCGTGAATTTGTATACGAATATACAGATTTTTTTTTTTTTTTTTTTTTTTTAAATCACAACACACCCGTTTATATATTTGTACACATATTTCTGGGAAATACATCAGGGCATACCCAGAAATATTGCAGGACTCATCAATGCACCCTTGAACGCCCTTTGAGAACTACTATCCCGTATAAAAGATTTTTTTTTAGAATTTAAATATTTCTTTAAAAATAGTTTCATGCAGGCGATTTTTTTCACATTTTGTCTCGATTTCACAAGTTTTACTATCAGTGCATCTAAAACTTAGTCACAATATTTCTTGTTAGATCCTCTTCAGACACGCAAAAACAAAATTTTATTAGCCTTAACTTAGTCGTATCATATTTTCTTAAAGGATTTCTTAAAAGAAGTTTTCATCTTCTTTTACTGCTTTCTTGGTTTTACGTACATATTTCCAGAAATCTCGACGGTTTTCTATTTAACTTTCTGCTGCTTCTTGGGTAATACAGGAAATATGGAAGAGATTAGGATCAAGTCTTTTTCGACAATATTTTAACCTCTTCTGTGACATGTACAAAATTTGACTTCACGGGGGGAGGGGGGGTTCTTCCTACTTTTAAAATATTGAACTTTATTTTATTTATTTATTTATTTATTTTTCACTATATATATATATATATATATATATATATATATTAATTATTTCGAATTTCTTTTGAAATTCAATCATAATTACAATATTTTTCAAATAATTTAACAAATAATTTCAAGATTTTTTTTCTGTGGACCACTAAATATTTATCGGGGACCACCAGTTGGCGATCACTGTGCTACTGAAATACATTATAATGATTGTTTTGTAACGGCCATAGTATGCCAGTTCCCGCATTCAAACTCATTCATTTAAATTTTTACTTTCTCTTACCCATATAAGTATGGCAGAGAAAGTATTGTTTTTGGATCAATTTTTCGAAATTGAGATTTTGTTATATTTAAACGTTTTGAGGACTCCTGAATACGAAAATTATGTTTTTAGCAGTTGGTATATGTGTGTGTCTGTTATCAACATATCTCAAGAACAAATAGCAGCAGAAAGTTCAAAACCGGTATTCTAAATCTACATCATACGATAAGGATATTACATTAAACTTTTCGTTGAGATCAAGTACAGACGAGTTCGAGTACAGACAGTACAGTTCAAGTACAGTTCGAGTACAGACACATCCAAGAGAATTTAAATACATTACATCTGTGTCGGAAATTGCAGGTAAACAGAGTTTAACATGTAACATCTATAGGCTGCATTATACCAAATGAAATGAATATATACTTTTTATATACATCATAAAAGTATGCTTCGTTTAGGTTATGATATGAAAATGATTCACTGTTCATTTACAGGGGCTGCACAAGAGAACTAAAATATAGTGGGACAATATTTGGAAGTTGATGAACTTGCATTTCAGGTTGTGCTGTGTGTTATTGATATACGATTGTGGACAGTGTAGTGTATATATAATTTTTAGAGGATATACAGTACTTTCAATATACTAAGCGAAAACATTCTTTTTTATTGAATGTAATTAGTGGAAGTGCTATACTATAATATTTTACCATGTGTAGAAAAATTGGCCAAGGATTAAAATAAATTCCTCATACTTATACGGTAAATAAAGTATTTTTTAAGCTAAATATTCAGCGCTAGTTTTTTGTATATTTTCATGATTTGAGGTTCCCTGAATACTGAATTCAAGTTTTTAACGTTTGATCTTTTCTTATCGGATTTGCTTAAAAACAAGTACTTTCAGGCAATTCGAATATTGTATTTTGAAGTTAATATAAAGCTGTCACTTGAAACATTTGTTTACGATTGATAAATTTCAAGGAATGGTGCGGAAGAAAAATTGTCAGAATAATTGGGAATAAACTTTCAAATTTCATAAGAGTTTTGAATTCTATTTAGATGTAGGTACAATATTCAAACGAGGAGTTCAAGGGGCAGTAGCCCCTCTCACAGGGTTATTTGTCAAATAAAATTGTTCCAAAACATAGTTTAAATTGTTTTTAACGTAAGTTTATATAACAATATACATTATCTTTCTCTTAATCCCCATTCTGTCTTTATAGTATTGAATTTCGGGGTAAAAGAAAGTCGTGTGTGTGCCACGCGAGTTTATTTTAGTAATAATCATATTTATCAATTTGCTATAGAAGGAAAAAAAGAATCGCTCTGTAAATTTCGGTATGATAGTTTCTTTATTTCAGAAAAATGTTGTTTTCTGATTGGTCTGTTTTTCAAAAGATTTCTGAGTATGAGAGAGCACACTTACTGATTTTTGTGATTACTACACGTTTACAATCAGGGATGCCACTTTCCCGCTGGACAGCGAATTTCCACTTTTTATAAATTTTTTCTGTCCCCCCCCCCCTCCCCTCAAACTAACGATTGGCGATCAGACAAGCCATCGAAGTCATGCAATTTCCAATATTTTTCCATCCACAACATAAATATCAATATGCATATTAAACTTGCTTTATCAGATTCTAGGACCTCTAAGAAGGTAAGACTGCTCAGTATTTCTCATATACATAATTTTATCCCCCCCCCCCTTAAAACTAGCAATTGATCATTAAACAACCTCACGAAACTCTGCAATTCTCAGTCTTTCGCCATCCAGAACACAAGAGTCAGTGTTCATGATAAACTTGTTTTATTAAATTCTAGAACTTATAAAAAGTTACAAGTATTTATATATGTGTAATTATTTTGTTTTAAATTATGTTAAATTAAATTAATTTAATAATTAAATTATTTTAATATTAACATAATTAATTTAAGTAAATTAATTATGTTAATATTATTGATTACCATACATACAGACTTTGGATAGTCAAACATATATGCAGACTATGGTTTATTCTGAAATTTTTTAAATAATTTTTTGTCTGTGATAAAGCTCATTTCTTTTATATTGCTTAAAATATAACTGTTTTGCTGCAAAGTAACTATTTTTCAATTTATTATATTTAAATAATACTTTATATATCAATTATTTTATTGTATATTAATTTACAGAATTCGCGTATAAATATATGAAAAATGTCTGAATGTTTCACGTCACGATTCAGTCTTCACGCATGATTTCCTTTTTTTTGAAAGTTTTTTGAGTGGCATCCCTGAATAATTACATTAACCCGTACCTTATGTTTTTCTGATTTTTGAACTAGTTAGGAAACTGGACAGCATGTCCACCATCTTAAATGATCTCCTACGTGAATTTAATTTTTTTTTTTACTTAGGTTTTATACTATCCATTATAATGTCTCTTTATTGTTAATGGCAGTATTTTATTCATTTTTTAAATATAGCAATGCAAGAGATAACTGTATGCATGGACTTTTTTAAATGATTGATTATGATTTGAATCGCAAGATTCAAAGACTTGATAAGACATTTATTTCAATTTATTATGAAAGAAAAGCTTGTACTTTTCTCATGTGTGATGTAGGTAGTGCGGAAGAAAATATATTTCTGAATTTATAAATTAATTTATTTATAACAAAGTAGATCTAAATCAGAAAAACAACGTAAATACGTGAGTCATCCAAATCAAAAGATAATAAATAACTAAAATCAAGTTCTATAAGGGAGCGTCCATTAATTACGTGAGGCGGTTTTGACGATTTTTTGATTCCTTCCTCCCCCCCTGGTGAGATTTCGTGAGATTTGGCTTGACCCCCTCCCCTAATCTTACGTGAGATTTTTCAAAATTCGTACTTTTACTGTAAATGCGTTGGATTTATTTAAAAAAAAAAAAAAAACACATTGTTTTATTATTTTTATTGAAGACTAGTTAAGATTAGTTTTTAAGATTGCATAGATCGTAGTCTAGAATCACAGTAATAAAATTGAACAATAAAATACTTAAATAGAAACTGCTAAAATTAATTTAAAAAATATTTATTCTAATTCAGTTTGAGGGAAAAAATTACGTGATATTTGCCAAGACCCCCCTCCTCCTCTCCCCCACGTGAGATTGGGTGAGATTCGGTGAGATTCGGGTTGACCCCCTCCTCTACTGAACACCTCACGTAATTAATGGACGCCCCTAAAGGATAATTTCGGATGCGCAAGATTTATTAGGAACTACAAGAATGTATGTTAAAGCTATTAGAAACATTTTCATAATCTATTAATGTTATTATTTTTTAAATAGTAAATTATTGTACACTCCTTCTCATATTTATAAGGACACTTTATGTTTTGAAATAACTAATGTAAAAATAATTGTGAACAAGATTATACTAAATGCACTTAATATATCCAGTATTCTAAAAACCAAAACTGCTATAATTTTTTTTAATATGAAACAAAATTTATAAAAAATAATGCAAAATATTTTTTTCTCCACGTTTTTAGATGTTCATAATTATAGGAACAATCAAGATTTTGTCGTTTTATTTAACTTACTAGACGATAAATTACAGTTGACATGCGAATTTGTTAACTACTGGGCTAGATTAATTCATATATAAGCCTTCAATTTTTCTTGGACGGACATTACCGATAATTCCTCGAAAAAAAAGAACGTTCATGTAGTGAAGTATGATAAATGTGTTTTTTAAGTGGAGGGATAATTTCAATCCGTCGTATTTTTAATGAAATTTGAAGATCTAAAATTGCTGAAGGAAATGGGATCAAACGTTGAACTGCTGGTTCGATGGGAGAGAGATCTGATGCAAAATCAGAGTTGTTTTACAGAGATCGAAGACTCATAATTCCTCTTACTTTCCTCTTTCTCAAAATGACTGCTGCTGAATTTGCTCGTAATTTTTAACGAAAGGTTGGGGTTCACATTTATGCATGTTTAAAATAATTAATAATATGTTAAAATGAATAAAAAACCTGTAATAAAAAATAAGCATTTAATGAAGGAAAGAACGTCTGTGTTAAAGTTGAATAAAGACAATATGAAATGGTAAAATGTTGCATTTTCGGATGAAAAACATTGTATTCTTGATTAACCAAATGATTTTAACAATTACTGGCACGATCTGAAGATAGCGAAAGACGGAGCAGATTTTTTAAAGGCAGATATGAATCGGGCATTTTAAAGGTGGATCTATGGTGCGCTGGGCGTCTACTGAAGGCAGAATGAATTTAGTAATTTTTTCTATTATCATAAAAATCAAGAGAATATCCGCAAATTTTAAACGTGGAATTCTCAGATTTTTGTTAGATTTTAGAGAGAGAGAGGAGGGGGGGGGGATATATATTTTCAACAAGACTTACATTTTTGCTCTATTTCTTGAGGAATAGAAAATAGTTTGAAGAAAGAAACTTCTGTATTATTGCCTTTCCCGTGGCCTAAAAGTTGAAAACAACCTTATAATATCATATTAGAAAAGTGCATGCAAGTAGAAAGCAATTTTAAATAGTTTAAATGTATTCAGTATATCATCTACGCTGTATCAAATGGTATTGAAACTGAATATTAAATATATATATATATTAGAGAGAATGTTTCACCCTAAAAAGATACCCCATAAAATATTAATTTAAAGAATAACTGAAAAAAAAAAAAAAATTACTAAGATTTGAGCTGTCCTTATAGTTGTGAACACCTGAAAAATCATTTTTTTTTTTTTTTTCCCCAAGTATTTAAAGTAAAAAAAAAAAAAAAAATAATAATAAAATAAAATAAAAAATAAACTTTTTAAGTATCGTCTCTTAATGAAATTCAAATTAATAAAAAATATATTTGTTTAAATAATAGTGTTCATAGTTTAAAGCATATAGAAAAACGGGTGTCCTTATAAGTATGAGAACCAGTGTAGATTTGATTTGTATTTGAGAGTGTGTTTAATTCATGGTATTTACCATTGCTTGGAGTGAACATTAATAAAGTACTGGTATAGCTATAGAAATTTTTACTTTTTGCAATTAAATAATTCAAGTAATTTAACTATGACTTAAGATTTTTTTTTTTTTTTTCAAATTGTTTTATTTATGGCAACAGATAAAATAAAATTGTAGTAGCAGTGCGAAAAACAGTCTGCTATATCTGCCATAAAGAATTTAATAGTGATTTAGTGTCCCATAAATAATTTTCATCTGTCATCATATAAGAAGAGCCCCATTTAGATACTATGTTATGCTCTTATAGCTAGAAGAAAACCCCTTGGAACCTCACTCGGAACTCGGCGAGGCGGGGTTTTGTGACGTTTGTTCTACCGCTTTCGACTTTGGAAAGCCGCTTCCAGCTTGAGTGGCCATAGTTTCACAGCACGGCACACATACATACACACACACCTGCTCTTTCTCTCTGCCAGGTTGTCAGTTTACTTTGATTGTTAAGACTTCCTCTACTTCTCTCAAAGGATATTACCTGTGCGTGAACTCCTTGCTTTGCTGTGTTATGATCTTGTGTTTGGATGTAAATTTACCCGGATTGTGGTATTGTGTTTTATTATTTGGTGGTTCCTGAATAAGTGACTCCCCCTCAACAGTTCTTGAAATAGCAATAATTTACTGGTAAGCACTGACATATAACTAAAAGTTCTTGCTTCAAACTATATATAATAAATAATAATTAAAAGATCACTTATAAAGTAATGTAAATAAGCATTTAATTAAGAAGTTGATTGTAAAAAATTGGCCTGCTTTTAGCAATCTGTGTGTCCGGTGTTAAGGAATACGAATCAGTATGCTTTAATATAATTTATTGTTTACTATATACATTGACTCAACGTTTCTACATTCTAATTTCTCTAATTTCATTTCATTATATGGCTATCTATCTATCTATCTATATATATATATACCTATAACTGATTTATGAAAATTATGTGAAAAATGAACAGACAAAGTTTTTAGTTATGTGTATAATTAAGTTCCTGCTAGGTATATTAGAGGGTGGTGGAAAGAAGGTTCTAAGGGCGTCTTCATATTGGGTTGTAGGATGCTATTGTATTGTGCCTATGCATTTGTGCCTTCAACATATACCATACATGAAATAATCAAATACATTCATTTGAATATCCAAATTATCATGTATTTTAAACTTGCGTCTTGTGAATTAAGTTTATATATATATATATATTTTTTTTTGAAGACTAATTATTATCTCCATCCTTTTTTCTTTCCCCCTCTTATTCGACCTCTTTTCTTCTTTAAAAAAATAATAAAAATAAATCAAAATAATTCAAACTTTTCTTTAGGTTAGTGGTGATTGTACTAGGGCTTGACTGAACCAGTGTTGCGTTGTAGTATGCGATTCAAACCTGACTGAATTGCGGTGTAAAAAATTAGTTGCATCGAAATTTTTGCGGCACATTATGTGAAATAAGACAGGTATTTTTTATCGTCACAAAGTTATACTTTTTTGTATTATTAAAAATATTACGATTAAAATTATTTTATAATTACTGCTCAAAAATATAAAATTACAACACAAAACTCATTCTCTGTAACAGTAACTCATGCTCATTATTATTATTATTACTTTTTTTTATCGAACCTTTTTTCACACGCATGTGACGTAATACGTAATAAACAGGCCATTAAATAATCGAATTCCGTCAGTTTTCTTATATATTGTCTTTATGTATCAGTACTTTTTTTTTTCTAATTATCCCCTATTTAATTAAAACTTTAAATGTTCTCATTATAGCATATTTCATCGAGAAAAGATTTTTACCATTAAAAATCATAAAAGCTCATTTGGGGAAAAAAAAAAAAGACAAACTGATTTGGATGGACATTCTAAATTCAAATAGTTATCTATCTATATTCAAATAGTTATTGTTGCATCTGAAGAAATATTTTAGAGACTTTCTCGTTGCCTTTCAACTTTTCCGTGACTTTCTTCAAAATTCGCTTGAATAAAGGCTAGGACCCCTTTAAAAGACCCTTACCCTTATGGAGGACATTCCACCACAGTTAAAAGCTTTTGCTAATAATAAAGTCTTGCATTTCACATATTATTAAAAAGCAATTATGAATACTAATATGAAAGCACCACAGAACTGGCGTTTTAAATAATAATACTATTTCATTACAAAAATACATACATATATTTTATATTTTCTTTTTCGATTGATTCAGCAATTCTTCGATTTTTTTACTGGTTTCGATCTCTAAAGGTGTAATAAAACATTCTTCACAGAGTTTACTATGCAGAGAGTATACAAAGAATATCCAATGAGATTGTTTCTGACTGTGTCATAAATCGCGTTTATTCTAAGAAATGTGGAAAGTGTTCATCATTTATTTCACAGAAACGGGATAATATAAATCATTTATAATTCAAGGTAATCAACATTTTTTTTTTCCAAATTTTTCTTTTTTCCATTTCTCTATCTTTCTCTCTCTCTATATATAATTATTTTTAACTTTTCAATGTGGAATTAATATATATATATATATGATAGATATCGTAATAAAATTTAACCTTAAAATTTAGCAATTAATAGATACAAAACAATATCGACACAACAAAAATAGAACTGATTTTAACTTAGAGATAAGATTGACACAAAAATGTTGCGATACAGATTAAGAACCAGTAAGAGACAAAAACAGTTTAAATTACTTCACTTAGTTGTTCAGAATATTGTGCATGAAACACTAAAAAAACTTTTAAATTTGATGATAAAGTCAAGACTCAATAAGGCACATTCATACCACTAAAGGAATATCCCAATATTTATCATAGATACAACAATTCTACATCAAAGAGTTGGTAAAAGCATAGATCCACAAATAGCCACATAAGGTAAATGATTAAAAATTGAAATAATACACATAAGAATAAGCGCAATTGAAGCTGTAATCAAAGTGCAGGTAAACTTTTAAAAATTAATGGTAAAGCCAAATTGGCAAAGTTATGTTTTTGTAATATATATACACAATTAAACATAAACAAGATTTTAAAATTAATGAAAAAATTGTTTATATTAAACAAAACACATTTAAAATTATTGCGCATAAGCAGCAGATGGTAAAAGTAATGGTAAAAGTTAATCAGGAAAATTTTTCTCTACATCCAGGAGCATCACTTCCTCCTAGGGGGAGCGGGTGCTGCTCCCCTCGAGCTTGAGGTATAAATTTTCAATATATGGGTATTTTTCAAAAGACCACACCAGTCACAGAACAGGGATAATTTAAAGCAAATTTAATTTCCCCTCCCCCCCCCCCTCATTTTTAACAAAAGACGAAAAAATTCCTTAGACGTCGACACAAAATTGGCTTTCTTTCGACATCTATTTGTAAACTTCTCTGAGATGAAATCGTCCACATTCATTGTGGAAAATAGTTATAATAAATAATAATTTGAATAAGTAATTTTTACTGCGTGTATAAGAATATATAGAATGTTTTGTGCTGACTACAACATACTAGTTTATATTTATGGTTTTACTAAAAGTTAATTTTGCTAGTTATTAGCAAAGCTTGCTAGATCGTTACTATCGATAGTAACATTTAGAAATCATTGTTATCAGTCATAAAGTATACAAAAATCTCACTTCGACGTCGAAAATTTGATTAAAAAGCGTTCGAAATTCAGGTCGTGGATTTTTTTATTTATTTTGGATTTTCCCCATATGTTTTTATTTTTTGGAGAATAAATAAATAAATAAAATCTCTACATTATTTGGACGAAATAAATTTCGAATTTTTCATTATTTATATATTTTTTCTTAAAAACCAGTAAAGATAGAATCATAATACTAAGTGCATATATCGTCGTTGCACTATCTGGAAAAGTCGGAAATTTTGAAAAAGAGCATAATGGAATCGGGGAATTAGATCAGTTTCACACCGATTACTAAGAAAGTGATTTTGGCAACGATGGAAGCCAAACATTCCGTGTTGCGCTTTTAGTAGGCTTCCCAATAGTCTGTTTTTTTTTTTTTTTTTTCGTTTATAGGGGGGCATTAGGAAAAAAAAAAAAAAAAAAAAAGGTGTGTCATCACTGCCATCTGTTTTTGAATATTTATAAAATTTTCAATATTATTAATTTTACTATCAGTACATTTCATGAACTTTGCGCATTCTATAGAATTTTCTTGAAATGTACAGGAAAACAAGTAAAAATTACGTGAATTCATTTTTCAACTCTTTGCGGCGCAAGACAATTCGGATCATTTAAAATTATATTGCCACCGGTATTCATAAACTAAATTAAACTAAAAGAAATTTTAAATTTTAAGGTTAAAAAACCCGGCCTTTTTTGATATGTTATAAACGTAAATTTTTGCTAAAAAATTTCCAGGATGAATTTTTGCAGCTGGATCTTAAATTTTGCGTCCTCGCAGCGAGGACAGCGCGCGTTAAGGGGTTAATACTTTATTTCGGTATAAAATATGCTAAAAATGCACTGAAGTTCATTTATTGCATTTTTTAACACCAAAACAAGATATTGAAAATTAATTTTTAAAAAACATTAACTGATTTTAGCAGCTGTGATTTTTCTGAATGTTGGGTGTGTGTGTGTGTGTGGTGGTGGTGGGGGGGGGGGGAGTATATTTGTTATATCAATTCTACATTGTTAAAAATGATAGTTCCATGTTTCACCAAAAGAATGGCACTAAATTGGCATTTTTAGCTGAAACCAATATTTTGGTGCTAAATTTAATAATTTTCAGTGTTGCTTAATACTGGAATGGCACGACTAAAATGGGGAAATCTTTGCACCAGAATATTGGTTGCAATTAACTGGAACTTATATGTGTTGTACTTGTATTACATAAATAATTGTGGGTTTTGCGGTTTATTACAGAGTAGGCCAAGTTCCTTAGTTTATTCTGGAGCACTTTAACCCCGCCTTTATTTCATACCACTTAATTTATAAAATTTTCTATAATATGTAACTACTATAAAATAAGGGGGAAAAAATAATAAGAAGAAAAAGTGGTATGAAAAAATGGTGGGGCTAAAAATGCTCCGTAATAAATTAAACTAGTATGTTGTGGCCACCACAAGACTTTCTTCTATATTTTCCTATACATATTCAATCAGTAACAATATTTAAAAAAAAAAAAAGATTTTTTTTCCTTTTTTTTTTTTTTTTTTTGTGAAAATTAATACATATTCAATCACTAACAATATTAAAAAAAAAAAAAAAAAAAAAAAAAAGAATTTTTTTCTAAGTTTTTTTTTTTTTTTGGTTAAAAGTAAAAAAAATCGATAACTTTGTTTTAAATTATCACAGATTTATAGTTCAACCATTCGTTTTAAAGGTATTGACGAGACCTTTCGAATGATACCCATCTTCAAAATTTACCCCCCAGGGGGGAAGCGATGCCCCCCCATGCACAAAATTTTTTTCCTAGTTACGTACTACTATTATCAATAATTCATATTAATTTTACAAACACAAGTGTAAAATAACTCTTATTATGCACATTTATACGAATTTTTGTCCTACCCAAGTCGAAATTCATGCTGGTATTTGTTTGCTAGGCAAGCACTACATGCTTCATCCCAGCTAGTAAAATAGCATAAAACTACCATAAATATTTGCTAGTTCCACCAGAACTACCAGCAAGCCATGTGGTGTTTTGGCACACTTTTTATGCTTGTCCAGCATATATATTCCAGCTTGTGTAGCTTGAATATTTTGCTGGTCTAGCAGCCATCGCGACCACTACTTGCTTGCACTTTTTGCTATTCTAGCAGAAATTCACAACCAACAGATGCTTTTTTTCTTTGCTAGACTAGCATTAAATGCTGTATCCCAGCAAGTAAAATAGCATAAAACTAGCATTAATATTTGCTGGTTACACCAGAATTACCAGCTTGTCATGGTGTGTTTTGGCACACTTTTATTGCTTGTCCAGCATACAAAATCCAGCTTTTCATGCTGGTATTAGTTTGGTGGACCAGCATTAGATGCTGTATCCCAGCAAGTAAAATAGCATAAAACTAGCATTAATATTTGCTGGTTCTACCAGTATTACCAGCTTGCCATGCTGTGTTTTGGCCCACTTTTATTGCTTGCCCAGCATAATCCAGCTTTTCATGCTAGTATTTGTTTGGTGGACTAGCATTAGACGCTGTATCCCAGCAAGTAAAATAGCATAAAACTAGCATTAATATTTGCTGGTTCTACCAGAATTACCAGCTTGTCATGGTGTGTTTTGGCCCACTTTTATTGCTTGTCCAGCATACATAATCCAGCTTTTCATGCTGGCATTTGTTTGCTGGACTAGCATTAAATGCTGTATCCCAGCAAGTAAAATAGCATAAAACTAGCATTAATATTTGCTGGTTCTACCAGAATTACCAGCTTGTCATGGTGTGTTTTGGCCCACTTTTATTGCTTATCCAGCATACATAATCCAGCTTTTCATTCTGGTATTTGTTTGCTGGACTAGCATTAAATGCTGTATCCCAGCAAGTAAAATAGCATAAAAACTAGCATTAATATTTGCTGGTTCCACCAGAATTACCAGCATATCATGGTGTGTATTGGCTTACTTTTATTGCTTGTCCAGCATACATAATCCAATTTGTGTTGCTTGAATAAGTTGCTGGCCTAGCAGCAATCTAGACCACCACTTGCATGCACTTTCGGCTATTCTAGCAGTAATTCACATCCAATAGATGCTTTTTTATTGCTATTCTAGCATTACTTTTCTACCATCAGTTGCTTTTAATTTTTGCTATTATAGCAGGACTTTCCTACCATCTGTTACTTTTTGTTATTATAACATTATTTTTCAACCAGCAGTTGCTTTTAATTTTATTTATACTAGCCAAATTTAGGGTATTTACCTAAGGCCTGTGTGAATACCACAAAACTGGGTATTTTTGAAAGTTAAATCAGTAATCAATTTTTATCTAAATATATATATATTCAAAAAATAAAAAGGGATGCAAGGAATGGTACTTATAATGGAATGCAAATAATTAACTCTGTTTATTTCATATAGATGGCACCTGCAAAGCTTCTAATAGTGATTTCTTAGAATGTTTTTCTACAAATAAATTCTTATTTTGATTAGTGAACAGTTAACCATTCAATTTTTATGCTAATATTACTATAAGTAAATTTTATGCTGCAAGGATGTTAAAATGGAAGATTAGTTACCTTACCCACTCATTAACACGGTATTCTGAAATTGGTGGGAAATGGTGAGAAGCATTTTTAAAGCTGTTCTTAAATGGATAACATTGTGGTAAATAATGCACAATTTTCAACAGATTCACAGAACTAATTTTTGATGAAAATGTATGACTTTTTCTGACATTACCATTGACAGGGTTACCACTCAAATAGGAGAATGAAATTCCCTGACTTTTCCAGGTGTGTTCTAAGAAAATTCCAGTCTAGCCACATATTGTGCATTGGTTGCATTGAGGGCAAAATAATTATGGTAAAACTTGAAAACACAAAAGTTACATATTACTTTGACCTAAGGACAGATTGCCCTCCATGCGGGGGTCTTTCTAAGAGGTCTTGTTTTTAAAAAATGGCAAAAGCTAAGAAAAAAACAAGAAAAATGACTCTACATTGGAGGAAAATTTAATTTTTTTTGGCAATCATTGTATGAAATTCCCTGACTTTTCCAGATTCTGGCTAAAATATTAAAATTCCTTGACTTTTCCCTGACTTTCATGGTCAATTTTCAAATTCCCTGACTGTTCCAGGATTTCCAGGTAGCGTGGCAATTCTGCATTGAAATGCCTTAAACGGGAAATAAGTTTAAATTTTTTCTCTAAATACAATACTTCTCAAAACTCTAATTTGTAAACTTTCACATCACAAAAAAGGGATGAAAATCATCAACTAAATTGCCAACTTTGACGTACTTAAAGAAAAAAAAGAAAAAGAAAGAAAATATATATATAGACAGAGAGAGCCAGAAATCTGCCGATCTAAAATCCGTCAATGTCTGAAATTTGCATAGCTTTTCAGATACAAACAATGAAATTTAAGTAACAAAACTGCAAAGCAGATTTTTTGTAAAGGATCCTGAATGCAGACTTTGTGCTTGCATTTTATGATTACAATAATAAAAATATGAAAAACTGCAAGAACCAAGTTTCATATAAAGAAATTATCAACAATATATTAAATTAATCCAAAGAAAATTATGATTATTATGATGATCATTATCAATGTGGAAAACAATAAATTAATTTTTTTAAATGCTATTTGATAAATACATAGTTTACGGAAGAATTCAGTTAAATACTTTGAAAAATAAATTTGAGTTACAAAATAAGAATTGATAACTATTTACAATAGACAAAAAAAAAAAAAAAATCTCGATGTATGTGTGCATGTTAAAGTGTAGTTTAAAACAAACTGCATGTGAACAGATTTTGTCTAAATTTGACGAATATTTTTTCGTTTTTCATTTATTGTTTTCTTTATATATATATTTAATGTTCAGTGTTATTCTTATATACCTAATAATTTAATATACAAGTGAAATTGTGTTATTATTCACTTGTATATGTTTAATTTGATTAATATTCTGGTTTTATTATTCAAACTGAAAATGATTTTTTATGGGCTCCAAAATCCGCCAAATGCACAACATCTGGTCCTGAGCTGTGCAGATATTTGACTCTCCACTGCATATATATTTCTTTATTACTACAAAAATAATATCTCAATTATTAAGAGTTTACAAATTAAAATGGTACGGAGCTATACTAGAAGATAATTAAAATAAAAAATTTCTAAAAACATCAAACATTATTCTATTTTCTACTGTTTAAAAATGATATCTACATTTTTTTCTTTTTTCAATCATTGAAAACAGCCTTTATATCATCTCAAAAAATTGTGAGTTTTTATTTGAGAGCAGCCTTAAGGATTCTTTGAATTACTTTTCAAAAAACTTTAAAAAATAAGTGTTGTACAATGGTACAGTAAAAAATATTTTAAATTTAGTTAGTTTTGAACATTTGGTTTTTTTTTTTTTTTTTTTTTTTTTTTTAAATATAATTTATATTCCTTTTAAAAATAATTATAACTATTTTAAGTTTTAACCAAAATGTTTCTTTCCTGAATGTTATTTTAGAAATGAGTTGCAAGTATTGCCATAAGTTTTAAGATATTTAAATTAGTATCAATCCGCCCCAGTATTGCATCTTAATTTTTGTGATTATTACCAGCTCTTTCTCATTTAAAAAAAGAAAGTTCTTATTAATTTAAATAAAATGACTTTATAAAGATCTTCAAATATATTATTCAAAAAGTACTGTTATTTAAATCAAGTAATTTGCGAAAAATGTATGATATAATACTGCATTATTATTTTCAGATTAATATACATTTTTTTTAGCCTTTATAAAATAAAAAATAAAAATTCTGTAAAAACTTTCAATTTTTTTCTCAAATTTACCTTAAAACTCTCTCTCTCTATATATATACATAATATCATACTATATACTAATCATAGATACTTTATATATGAATAGAACTCACTGAAAAATAAATACCAAGGTAAGTACCCAAAATGGGTAAGGACAGAAAAGGACAAAGCAAATTATTTAAAAAAGATTTATTATGATTTCTTTTTTTTTCCATTTATTAAGGAAAAGTCAAAAACACACTTTAAACATATTTATTACGAGGTACACATATCGATTGTAATTTTTTATTTCAGCCTCACTTCCACACATGTCTTTCCCTCTTTTCAGTAGATATTCTCTCATTTGACCTGGAATGAAAATGAAACAAGAAATATATATATGTATGAATCTAGTATTTAAAAAAATGTCAAAAAAAAAAAATCTAATAATTTGATTACCCACTGTATATAAAAAGGAAAACTGACTGAAAAAGTATATTTGAAATTTACAGTTTGTAAATTAAGTGCTATATATCCAAAGCTTTAGTCATTAAACAACATTCTTTAAACAGTGTTGGCACAGTTTAAAACAAACAGTCCCCCCCCCCTCCCAAAATACATAAATAATTTTTAAAAAAAGTCCACTTAAAACAAAATTTGGATGTAACAAAATATAGATTAGTACAAACTTTTATTGCTCCCTTTGAATC
Source organism: Salticus scenicus (assembly GCA_963930645.1). Lineage (NCBI taxonomy): Eukaryota > Metazoa > Arthropoda > Arachnida > Araneae > Salticidae > Salticus > Salticus scenicus. The sequence continues at coordinate 174,060,213 of OZ005652.1, read as the reverse complement.
TACTATGCTTTAACCCTTTGAGTCGCAGTGTTCCCGCTGATGGAACACCTAATTTTAATTCTCAAGAGCAAAAACTCATCCCAGAAATTTTTTAGCAAAAATTTACATTTATAACAAAGCAGAAAATGCCCTTTTTTCAACATGAACATTTAAAATTTCTTGTATTATAATTATGTTTGTAAATTCCGGTGGCAGTGTAATTTAAATGATCAGAATTACCTTGCCCCGCAAAGGGTTAAAATACTCCGGAATATATTGAAATGTTGGGATCTATGCAACTTTTACAAGTTGATGTTGCCGGTAATGTTTACTTATAAAGTGATTTATTTATTAAATTAAATATTATTTGAATTTAATAAGGTTTACTTACAGATGTTTCAAACCGAACATTCCTCGAAAAGGAACAATGCTAATTTTTTATTTTTTAAATATTTATGATCAGCTATGTGGCTAAAAGCCATTTTTAAAATTAGTTTAGTAATTTTTAAAATAAATTAAGTAGTGAACCTTAAAGGGTTAATAAAGTCTGAGACTGGTTACAATAAACAACTGAAAACATTAGTATCGGATATTGCGAAGTTTTTCCATTTGAATAAGTTTAAACAAACTTTTAAAGTTAAAACTAAAGCTTCACTTTTCCTATGTATTTTCTTTGAATAAATGCACAATTGGATATGTATTTCTGTCTGTTCCTCTCTCATCATTCAGAAATACTTGTTTCTACTACTTTAGAGCATGTGCATTTTGCTAGCTTGTACAATGATTAGTTTGATAACTATGCTGCCCATAAACACAAGCATTCAGCTTAAAAACATTACATAATGTCATTTTCATCAAATGCTACATGAAAAATTCAACCTTTAGATATGGGCGTAATAAACTGTATCAAAGGGAAATACAGGATGAATATAATCTAGCAACTTTTCTTAAACCTTGAAATGAATCAGAGTTTTGTTCCTGATGTTAAAACCATCTGTGGATTTTTAGAAGATAGGTGGTGAACTTCTGTTGAACCAAAATTATAATATAAAAAATTATAAAATATTAAATTATGCATCTTTGAAAAGTTGACATCATTATCAATTTGAAAATTTTATGCACATTGATAAAGTGCTAATATACTTTATGATAATATTACATGTTGTTCTAAAACATTTTTTTTAACTACTATTTTTATTGTCAAGTTGTTATTTAAAAAAAAAAAAAAACTGTCCATGATGTCACATTCGACTGCATAGCGTTTCTTTACTACAATAAACTCTATGAATTATAAATTTATTTTATCAGTTTTACTTATAGATCCTACAGGGCTACTTTTTTTTAATTTTGGCGTTGAAATATACCGAATGTTTTTCGCCAAGAAGTTTAATTTAGCAACAGCCATTTTAATCTAAGTAAAGCATAAAAAATATAAATAAATTATAAAATATTACAAAAAGACAAAAATTATAAACTGAAATAGTAGCCACACAAATGATCTATTTTTATCTCAGTAGATAATTTTATAGAAAAAAAAAATGCAGTTTTAAAAATGGAAAATTTATTTCAGCAAGTCTAAAAACTATTAAAAATATAAACAGAATATGAAGAATTCTTATAAATTAACGAAAAGGTGTCCGATAAAAGTATCAGCAAAATAGGGCTCCTCCTTTTATACAAGAAATTATTTTAAAAATATATATACATATATCCATTGCTAATATGGCGCCAAAAATTCAAAAGCCGCCAAGGGAGAAATTTAATAAAGTTGTGTAGCACGATAATGTTTATTTATTTATTTATTTTTCATATACCAATCACTACGCTAATTTATCATACAAATAAACGAACTGATATGTGTGATTCCACTTGTATGCCGTCGGGCAGAAATATTTGATAAATTCAAATTAATATTTAAATAAATAAATAAAAATAGATTTAATGGGAAATATATATAACCATAAAAACATTAGTTGTCTAAAATGAGGCAGAAATAGTGCTCATAGCATATTGTTATAAGGGATTAATTCTTTGCCCTGCATCAATTGTACTGTTGCAATGAAAGTAGTTTTACAGGCAAAGTGAAAATAAAAGGGCAGTTCATTCACTTTCAGTGGGGTCAGCCTTGGTGACAAACTTGATGAGTGGACGACCAAATTTGGTGAAAAATGGTAGTTTAGAATTCCCAAAGCTCTCTAACACACGGGAGCACAGATCTCAATCTTTCCATGGGATTCTCGATGGAATCATCTTCAAAAGTTATAAATAGGAGTGAGTTGATTTCTGCGAGAGAGTATGTAGTCACTGCGATTCAGAGACTTCTTCTGAGTGAGTGCACTTTAGGGATTGAGCTCTAAGCGACTGGATATTTTTTGTCAGCTAGCAAAGATTTCTGCTCTGGAGTATTTGATGTTATTGTCTTTACTCCTGTGGGACAAGTGACTGCTTTTTAGACTGTTCCAGAACATTCATCGAATAGTGACTTTTGCTGCATGAGTAACACCTTCGACTATTTCCAGAATATTCGAAGAATTAACTTTACTATTGGACTGTATTAGAGAATATTCGTTTTAATGAGTTTTGTTGTACAGATTCGAGAAGTTCAAAAAATATTTAATATCGCCAAGGAGGTCCCATAATAAAGCTGTGATGAAAATAGTCGGCAATTGAAATATATTTATTGAAAAGTTTCAATTATTCAATTAAAAAGAAATCATTTAAATATACTGATCCGCGAAGCGGGCAAAGCCTGCTAGTATATACATACATATACAGTCATACCCACTTAATTGGGTAATGAATAATTGAATACGCCGCTTATTCGAATAAAATTCGTTAGAACCAAAATCAGTCTCACAGGAACAATGTTAAATTTCCCCATTTAAACAAATATTTTTCACATACCGTCCTCGGTTATTCGAATAAAGTTTGAACAGTCTTCCTTATTAAAAAATGTGTTCTTAATCGAAAAATACAAGATTTCCTTTTCTAAAAGTAATTAAAAATTGTTTATTGCTGTTGAAAAAAGCAAAATTGGAAAATATCGAATGTGAAATATGGGATGATGAAAAAGTAATTAATGATTTTGAGCACAGTGAAATTTGGTATTTTGAAGACTTCGGGATAGGTGATTTCAGACAGCTGAAATTCACTTAGGCAGAGCTCGTGCAATTTAAAGAATTGGATGGAAACGAGATGACAGAAGATGACAAAGAAATTTTCACATCTTCCTCGCAAGAAAAATATGAAAATGAAAGTAATGATGAGCCAATCGATCCATTCCCCCCTCTGAAACAAGTAAATGAGTCATATGCTATAATTCGCCGACATTTTGAGGTTTGTTTAGGTGACTATAATCTACTTTATAAATTAGAAAAAGAATTGTAGAAATATTAAACATCCGTGAAAAGGAAAACATTATCAGAACTTTCTTCCGAGAGGGAATAAAATATTATATGAGTGAGTGATATTGAATAATTCTACTTCTTTATGAGCTCTGGAATCGAATTAGGTAAGTTTAAAAAGACATTTTTGCAATTACAGTAGAACCCCTCTTAACCGGCTTAAATGGGACCGAGGGTAAGCCGGTTAAGCGAAAATCCGGTTAAAGCGGAGAAGAGAGAAAATGTGAGATAATATGCACTTTTTTTTTTTATAAATAAATGAAAAATTTAATTATTACGTCAATTTATCGTATAAATTTACAATATCACAGATTATCACATACCTTTAAGATGAACTAGTATTAAAAAAATCAGTAACTTTTTTTTGCTGGAGACGGGAAGTTCGACTACTTGCAGCTCTAATTTCGCCATTTTTTTAAGAGCATCACATCCATGGGAGAGGCCGATGCCTGCTGCTCCACGTAGCACAGTGCCATTTCCAAAGCTTTTAAGATTGCCTCAATGTCACCCACTTTCAGTTCCTCTTCACTTGGATGGGATGGTGCTTTGTCCAACACCAATAGCGCTTTTACAGGCAACTTCTTGGATTTGAGATGTTTTTTTTACAGATGACACAAACTCGGAATGGAACCATTCCACAAACAACTCTTGGTTCATCCAAGCAGATTTTGATGAACGGTAGTAAACCGCGAGAGACTTGACGTTGATATTACTGAATGCTCTTGGCTTTTTTGCTTTACCAATTAGCATCACTGGTAGTTTATGAGTGCCAGCAGCGTTAGAGCATAGAGATGCGGTCACTTTGTCTTTGCTTTTCTTGTAGCCTGGTGCCACAGCTTCTTTTCTGGATGCTAAAGTTTTCGATGGAAGCATTCTGTAATAGAGGCCAGTTTCATCCACATTATATATTTGTTCACTGGATAAATTTTTTTCTTTCACTAAAACTTCAAATTTCTTTTGAAATTTAGCCGCATGGTTGGACGATAACTTTTCTCCAGATACCGTGAGCATGTGGATCCCGTGCCTTTTCTTCCATCTGTTTAGCCAACCTTCGCTTGCTTTAAAATCATCTTCTCCACCCATTTTCTGATGAAGAAGAACAGCATTTTCTTTAATGATGGGTCCGCTGATCGGCTTTCCATTCGCTCTTTCCTGATTAAACCATAAAAGCGCATCATCTAGTTTTTCCAGCCTTGGTTTCTTCAGGGTGGAACGGGATTCAAGGGCGTCTTTCGAATCTAATTTTGAGCAAAATGACTCGATTTCGGACCTCTTCTTCTTCCAGTCACCTACAGTGCTTTCACCAACACCAAAAGATAAAGCAATGGATTTCAGGCTTTCACCCTTATCAATTCTTTTTAACGCCTCCAAACGTAATTCCATCGACACAACAACGCGCTTCCTTTTCCCACAACTCTCCATTTTTGAAAGAACTTTCAGCTTTTAACACGTTTAGTCGGGAACAAACAATGATCTGTAAGTGATTTCGTCCTTTTGTCGCATTTCTAGTCATTTCCTTCCTTTCACCCCTCGCAACTTGGGATCGTCTGACTCAACCAATCACCGCACTTCATTGGTAGAACACGTGCCTCCTTCTCCAATGTCAAGGTCAAATTGTGCCTGTCCCTTTTCTGAGTGCAAAAGCGTGTGCGATATTGCACGCAATGTTTCTTTTTGAAAACTTTTATTGTTTATAATATTTGAAAAAAAAAAAAAATACTTCAAATAAATATCGGCCCGGTTAAAGCGGAGACCGGTTAAACGGAGGCCGGTTAAGAGGGGTTCTACTGTATGTTGCAGATGGAGAAAAAGTAGAAATTGCAAGTATTACAGGTGGCATGTGATTGCCGACTGTTGGGAGTGGGTGGGAAACACACACACACACACAAAAAAAAAATAAAAATAAACAAGTGAAAGATATTGAACAATTCTACTTCTTTATATTTTCTAAAATCTCATAAAGCAAGTTTAAAAAGATTATTGCATACCTGCCAAACTGAGAAAATTCCAAGGAGTAAAACAGTGCACGAACAAAAAAATTTGCACCCCCCCCCCCCCAAAAAAAAAAAAAAGAAAAAGAAAAAAGAAGCAAATGGGATTTTTTCTGTTTTGGCATGTAAGATTTTAAAAGTATTTAAAAAAAAAAAATCACTAATTTACTTTTTAAATACATTAACATTTGATAAAAAGTAATATAATGTAAAGTTTAACTATCATTCATAATTATTTACTATACTTACAAATTTAATATATTCACACAGTGATGCAATTAGTCTGAATTTCACATTAGATTTATTTTAAAAATAGTTTTCATTTCAAACTGCTTAGAAGTATCAGATACAGTAATTATTTTTAAATATTTCAGATAACTATTTTTCAATTTAATTAGTTATTACATTTACAAACTCGAAAAAAGAAGAAAAAAAAAACGGAAAGGAAAAATAAATTTAAAAGCTTCATTTATTAAAATACTATGTAAAAACTACATTTGTTGAAAGAATTTTTTTTTAAACACTTTCTCAGAATATAGTAAATACAATTGATTATCTTCCTTGAAGTAGTAATGTATTTTATTCTTTTTGCTAATATTAGCTGATTTTGCATAAATATAGACATTTCTTTTCTTTCCAATGTGTTTGGTTGTATGGTATTTGCCGCTATGAGAAATTGTAAAACTGGACTGACAATAAATGCAATATGCAAACTTTTCACCCTGACTAGATGCTCTTATACATCGAAATTCAGTTCTATAGCTATCTTTAAACAGTTGATAAGATTTCTTTTCAGCCATCATCAAAATTTTCAAAAGCGTGTGACAATTGTAAGCACAAACATAATAACAAAACGAACATCACCCACGTTTCCCATGCTTCCGTTTCTGTAAGATGCGCAAGGGTTGAGGTGAACCGAGCATGTCTGGTGAGGAGGAAAAACACACACCATGCCTCTGAAGCGATGACGTTGAAACGGAGCGTGCTTCAACCAATAAATGGGGACCAACGATAGTTATAGAAGCATCAACTCAGAATCAATCAATTGATCAAATACATTGCGATCTTTGTTTACTAAGCATTAGCAGCAAAAATCGTACTTTTTAGATACTTTTTTTTTAAGATGAGTTTTTTGTATGAAAGCGGACGCCTATACTACTTATTTACACTTTAAAGTTATTAAAGTAGCATCTTTTTATGCTCGTATAATAATTCCCTATAACGTTAAACATAGTAAAGTTATTCCTACGGTAAAAAGTAGTTCACTAAAATTAAAAACTCAAACTATATGAAAAAATGCAACCAACATCGTTGCTAACTTTATTCTATTCCATTTCTTGAATTAAAAAACAAAACTCTGGATGCCACACGCATCCCATAATCTTTACATTTTAACAAATTTTACAGATAGCACGCGCTCATATTTTACATAAAAATTAAAAGCATTAAATTCATTTAACTCTTTTTTTTCTTTGACATATGGTTCAGCACGTGCTTACAAAAATAGAGGATAAATAATAAACAAATTTATACACTGAAATTGAAAATGGCTCAGTTATAACATCCTCCCACCTTTTGATTATAGGTTATAATCAAAACCAAATGTTGCAGGTGTAGTTCTTAATACATTAGTCTTTCAGGGACTTTAATTCTCCTTCCCGCTTTGCTATATCTGACTGGTTCCTCTTCTGAAGTTACAACGGGTTTAACAGTTTGAGCAGAGGTTTCCTTTGAATGGTATGCTTCTTTCAGTTTTGAACTATTATTTGATGATGTTACTTCTAAAGGATATAATCTTTGAATAGGTCGTAAAAGTTCATGTTGCGAAGTTTGAACCTTTACAAGTCGAACTTTCTTATCTTTGCCAGGAATAAGTTCTGTGATACGGCCTAGTGGCCAGTGGATTCGTTTCTTGTTGTCAGATCCAATTAATACAATATCTCCGACAGCGATACCCTTTTCTGACTGTTTTCTATTTGCTCGCTGTATGAGAGCACCCAAATATTCGGATCTGAATCGATCTCTCAAAGCTCTGAGTAGGGACTGCCTGTATCTGAGCCTCTTTGATAAAGAATTTTGTTCAACTGCATCAACATCTGGAAGCTGAATTTCGTGAACATCTTGAAGAAACATAGATGGGGAGATAGGCTTTACAGTCGCATCTTCAGAAAGGTATGTTAGAGGCCTTGAATTCACTACACTTTCAACATCAGCTAAAAGAGTTGTCATTTCTTCGTACGTAAGACAGGCGCGTCCTAAGACTCTTTTAAGAAGATCTTTTATTACCCTAATCAGCCTCTCCCAGAAGCCACCCCACCACGCCGCCGTTGGCGGGTTAAACTTCCAGTCTATGGAGTTGACAGACCCATATTTTTGTATACATTGCCAATCTAAGCTTCTCAATAAATTAGCTGCGCCAACAAAATTTGTTCCGTTATCACAGTAGATAACAGAGCATCTTCCTCTGCGAGCCACAAATCTTCTCAAACCCATCAAAAATGCATCTGTGGAAGCAGAGGTCACTAGCTCTAGATGAACAGCTCTATATATAGCACATGTGAAAATCAAAATCCAACTCTTCTTATCGTTCTTAAGATACAAAGGACCAGCCATATCTATGCCTGTAATTTGAAATACGGCAGAATCTTTTACTCGGTTTTCAGGTAGAGGAGCACTAGATGTCCATAAAGCCCTTGAATTAAACCTTTTACAAATCACACAGCTGGCTAACACAAGCTTTACACTCTTTCTTCCGTTGAGGATCCAATACCTTTCTCTAAGCAAATTTAAGAGGATTTGTAACCCCGCATGACAGTTCTTTACATGAATATAAAAAATAAGTCGCTTAACAACTTCATGCTTTGAAGGGAGAATTATGGGATGGAGAAAATCTTCACTATCTTTCCTGTAAGTTATTTTAGTTTTCAAACGAATGACATCTTGCTCATCCTTACAGGTTTGTAATGTCTTCAATCTTTCATCACTTTCCGAAGAGAAAGATTCTTTTTGAACCATACGTAGAGTTTTTATCTCAGCTTCCCGAAATTCAGTAGCCGTCAATTCGCCTTTACTCTTCTTATCAGGATTTAAACAATTATGCTTAAAGCGAAGAATCCAAGCAACTAAACGTATGATTTTTTCATAACTTGAAAAGTAGCGGTAATACCAGTTATTGTTGGATGGAAATTCAGGTTTCGTCAACATACAAGTAGACTTTGACCTTTCTTTCTGAATTTCTTCCTCATTCCAATCTTCATCGGAAGTGTTCATGTGGTTTCTAAATTCTGCTGAAACTTTCATCCAATGTGGGCCCTCCCACCATCTGATTAAAGCTAATTGCTTAGCCTTACAGCCTCTAGACGGCAAGTCTGCTGGATTCTTCTCACTTGGTATATGTTTCCATGATGAAGGACTGCTTAATTTCTGAATCTCTTGAACCCGATTTCGGACAAACACAGACCAGCTCTCATTTCTTGATATCCAAGCTAGCACTGTTGAGGAATCGCTCCAGTAATATCGCTTCATTTCCTGCCAACCCAAAGCATCCACAACAGTTTTCGCCAAACGAGCGCCAATAGTAGCCGCTAATAGCTCCATTCTTGGTACAGTCGTATTTTTTAAAGGCGCAACTCGGGACTTGGCAGCAAGCAGAATTATTACCCCTTGATCTTCTTTTTCTATCCTCAAGAATACTACTGCTGCGTAAGCATCTTTACTTCCATCAACGAAAGTATGTATTGTGCATGCATGTAAGTTTTTTGGAGTGATCTGGATATGTCTTGGTATCTTAACATCGTTTAAATATTTAAGTTCTTGGAACCATAATAGGAATTCTTTTTGTAATTCACCAGTTATTTCGTCATCCCAATTAATTCCTAATTTCCAAGCTTTCTGTAACATCAATTTAGGATAAAGCATCACCGGAGCAGTAAAACCAAAAGGATCGAAAATTTTATGAACTGCTGATAACATACTTCGCTTGGTAATCCTTTCTGTGTTGAAATCGCTTAGCCATTTCATGTTGACTTTTAATGTATCGGAAACCTTATCCCAAATCAGACCCAATACTTGAGTTTCCTTCTGGTTCGATGTTTCAGCGTGATCACCAGTGTATTCCCACTGCCTTAAATCGAAACCACCATTTGCCATTATTTTCTTTGAGTCCGAGATAAATCTCTTTAGATCTTCTTCACTGTGCACACTAGTGGCGACATTGTCTACATAAAAACTGTGCAAAAGCCTTTGCTTGAAACTTTCCTCAAAATTTGCACTATTATTGATGTGATATTCAATTACTGATGATAAAAGAAAAGGGCTACACTTTACACCGAAAACGACTCGTGCATGCCTAAATACTTTAAGTTTCTTCTCTTTTAGATCTTTCCACCATAGAAATCGCAGAAAATCTCTATCCTTTTCACAAATGCTAATTTGAAGAAACGCTTTTCTAATATCAGCGGTTACACCGAGTTTTCTTTCTCTGAAACGTAGGAGAATATCTGGGATAAGCTCAATCAAATTTGGGCCACACTGCAGACACTGATTTAAAGATGGATGGTTAGCCAACTTTGCTGAAGCATCGAAAACCGGACGGATAGGTGTTGTACTACTGGTCTCTTTAATAACCGGGTGATGAGGTAAGTAATTACCATAAGAGTTCACTTTGGTGGCAGGAACTTCTTCTATGATCCCCTCATTCAACCAGTCCATAAATATATTTTCATACTTTTCGTACATGTTCTTAGATAATAACTTAGAAGTTGTACTTTCCAAACGTCTTACAGCCAAACTCAAGTTATCTGGTAATACAGATGTGTCGTCAGCCCAAGGAAGACAAATTTCGTAACGACCATCCTTGTTAATTTTTACTGTCTCTAAGAAATGTTCCTTTGTTTGACGGTCAATCTCACTTTTAGATTTCTTTTCTATAGTATCTGTTATTCCGATCAAGTCCAATCTCCATAAGTTTGAGATATCAGCTTCATTTACAAGCAAAGACGTCACCATCATTGCTAAATTATCTGTTGAGACTTCGGTGTGAGGCGCTTTGCCCATCAATGTCCAACCAAGGTATGTTTCTATGGCAACAAGACCAGATGTCAATACTTTTCTTTTGCCAGTTAACATCTTTCCCATAATATCTGCACCAATCAATATTTCGATAACTTCACGGCAATGACTTACATCAGATAATTCGATTCCATATTCTTTCAACTCTTTAATCCACGGACCATTAGTGACCGGTTGAATGTTTTCACATATAGTAATTTGATCCATCACTTCAAAATTACAGGTGAACTTCTCCTTCATATCCTTAACCTTTATTCTATAACAATTATGTTGGCATTCCTTTGTTGTAACTCCGCCAAACAATGAATGCATCATTTTTTCTTGACGAATGGGAGTATAATTCATCTCTTCTGCTATACTTTTCAAAATATAAGATTTTTGGGATGCTGAATCTAACAATAAACGAACTGTTTTTTGCTTGTTTTCGGAGATGAGTTTCACTTTTAAGGTTTGAAGGAATACTTTAGCACTTTGCTTATTAAAATTTGTCATGTTTATTTCACTACTGACTGAATTTTCTTCAACCTTTTCTTGTGCAGTTTTACCTTGAGAATCACGCAAATCGCACATCAAAGGCACATGCTTCTTAGAACAGATAATGCATCTTAAAACTGCTCGACATTTTTTCACTGTATGATTAGGTAACAAACAAGCGAAGCAGCAATTTTTATCCTTTACAATCTTTTGTATCTCAGTTAAACTCAATTTTCGAGCTGAAAAGCATTCAGAGCTCAAATGTTTGCCTTGGCAAAAAATGCATACTCTTTTGAAATCTAAAGCAGAAGACGTTGTCAATAAACCTGCCGCTGTCGATATTTTATTTCGCATATAGTCTGCACTTGCACTGTTTTTCCTTTTAGAATATTTATTATCTTCACGCTTTGTCAAACCGAAGCCCGCTACAGCTAAAGATATTCTCTCTTCACCTTCTACTTCCGTTTTCAAAAAATGCATCAGATTATTCAACCTTCCTTTAGCATCCGTATTAGAAGAAGAGAGATTCGAGCGATTCCAGGCCTTCAAAAAGTCTGCTGGGAAACAAGACTCAACCATAGGGTATAAAATGGAGGCATATTTATCAGTGGTAACACCTAATGTTTCTAGCGCCCGTAAATATGACTCAAGCTTATCATATAATGAAGTTAATGCAAATCTACCTTTTGTTTGCACAGATATTATCAATTTCAATAACTCACGTACATACACTTCTACTAGAATATCTTCCCTGCCAAAACGAGCCTTTAAACTTTCCACTGCCTTTGAATAATTGGCGCCAGTTGGCGGGAAACTTTCAACAACTTCTCTTGCACGTGAACCAGCGATTGTTGCTTGTACTAAATACTGGAACTTGTCCTCTGGGGCAATCTCATCATCTTTATCGATTTGTTCAAATTGGCTCCAAAATGGCAACCAATCCTTAATTTCTCCGCCAAATTTCCTGAATTCCAGCTTAGGTAAAGTAAATTTTCGTCTCATAGTACTATTTTCATAATTACTTAAAATAGCATCAGTTTGAATTTGCCCAGATGATTGTATTCTCGCCAATTCTAAATCATGATTCAATCTTAATTTCTCTTTCTCCAGTTCTGCTTCTTTTTCCAGCTTTAATGCCTCAGCTTCTTTTTCTAGCTTTAACTTCTCAAGTTCTTTTTCTTTTTCAGCTTGTTCTTGTTTTTCTTCTTTCAAAGCTTGTTCTTGTTTTTCTTCTTTCAAAGCTTGTTTTTCTTCTTTCAATTTTCTTTCCGCTATAGCATTTTCTAAGATATCCTGAACAAAGTCGGGATCCTTCTCATACTCTTTACTATTTAAAATCAGCTCCTTTAAGCTTGCTATTGTGAACGTCGAAGGCAATGTCTCTCCAATCTCTTCGGCTACCCACTTCAAATCTTCTTTTTTAAACCCTTTAACGGTTTTAAACATCTTTTTAATCTTAATATAATCAAAATAATTTTACTTCACTTGAACGGTCCTGTCGCTATGGACTCCAATATTTTTTTGTAAAGCAACGGAATAAGCACCGCAAATTCCTAGCTTTTCTCTTACTAAATTAAACTGTATGAAAGCGGACGCCTATACTACTTATTTACACTTTAAAGTTATTAAAGTAGCATCTTTTTATGCTCGTATAATAATTCCCTATAACGTTAAACATAGTAAAGTTATTCCTACGGTAAAAAGTAGTTCACTAAAATTAAAAACTCAAACTATATGAAAAAATGCAACCAACATCGTTGCTAACTTTATTCTATTCCATTTCTTGAATTAAAAAACAAAACTCTGGATGCCACACGCATCCCATAATCTTTACATTTTAACAAATTTTACAGATAGCACGCGCTCATATTTTACATAAAAATTAAAAGCATTAAATTCATTTAACTCTTTTTTTTCTTTGACATATGGTTCAGCACGTGCTTACAAAAATAGAGGATAAATAATAAACAAATTTATACACTGAAATTGAAAATGGCTCAGTTATAACAGCGATCTTTGTTTACTAAGCATTAGCAGCAAAAATCGTACTTTTTAGATACTTTTTTTTTAAGATGAGTTTTTTTATTTTTAACTTTTTTTATTAAATTTAATCGAATACTTAAACAAATAATAAAAAAAAAAAAAAATGAAAATCAGTAGAAAAAGAGTAAAAATAGCAATCTAGGCATAAAAGCGTAAAAAATGTGAAAAAAACGTAAATTTTATGCCCGGGGCATAAAACTTGGCAGCTATGTTATAGACATTTACACTGTGGATGAAGAAAGATTAGAAATCGCAACACTTCTGCAGGGCATTTGATCATTAGCAGAGAGGGGGGATAAAATATTATATGAGTGAGCGATATTGAACAATTCTACTTCTTCATAGGCTCTAGAATCTAATTAGGTAAGTTTAAAAAGAACATTGACATTTATTATGTGGGGGGAAAACAATTAGAAATCACAGATTTCAGAAGGCATTTGATCACTGATTGTTTTGGGGGGGGGGGGGAGAGTACCATAAAAAGTTACATCAGTGAAAGATATTGAACAATTCTATCTATTCACAGTTTCTAGAACCTCATAAAGCAAGTTTAAAATAAACATTGATATTTATGCTATAGATGGAGAAAGATGGCGATTTTCAATCTTTCCTACCAAATTCGGGACATTTGGAATCTCTGCACAATACTGTTTTGAAAATAATCTGCAGACTGTAAAAGAAAAAAAAAAAAAAGAAAAAAAAAAAAACTGTGATGTAATCTCACATTTTCTGTTATGGGGGCGTAAGGTCGTGTCTGCTTTTGACCAGAAAATATTGTTACAAGTTCTTGCATTTTATGTTTTTTATTCATAGTTTTGTACTTATTACATATATACATAAGCTCAATAAAAACCAGCAAATACAAAATTACATAAATGCTGTTTTAATTTTTTTTTTTAATTATTCATAAAAAGTTTTAAATTTATATATACAGCAGAGCCTCGGTTATCCAAGCCCTGATTAACCAAGGTAATCTAAAAAGTGCCACATCCCAGTTGAGGTGTGACCCTTAAAAAATGGCATAAAGAACTTCGACTTTGAGAGCACAGTACTTATTATTATTTTTTTATAATTCATGTATGCATGTATTGTATTGCATTTTTAACTGATTACATTTAAATGTGTAATAGGTATATTCTTTTACTTCATTGGTTGTGTTTCCATTCATTTTAAACGTTACTGTATATTTTCCCTCGATTTACAATAGCGTCCATTTAACCTGAGTTTTTGATTATCTGAGGTTCCATCGGTCCACATTACCTTAGATAAACAAAGTTCTATGGCATATAATTTATCTGTCTATTACAATCACTTAGTTTATCTATATATAATCAACAATTTGTTATGACAATTTCTGAAATACTGAAAGAAGCCTGTCCCCTGTGGAAGATTTTCCAAGGTGTCTTAGTCCGTATTCACAAGAATTTCGGAGAAAATCACAGAAAAATCCGACCTACAAAGAATGTTATCCATGGGAAATTTACTAAGGTATTTCAGTCCACATTCATGCAAGTTTCGGAGAAAATCACGGAAAACTTAGAACTTTATTGACGAAGTACTTACCATTGGAGAAAGAAAAGAATATTTTCTGTAACACTGGGATAATCGAAAATGTCAGCCCTTCACAAAATTTTGTTTTATAATAAAAATACTTTTGTAAAATTTTTCCATATTTACAGTATTATTTTTAATGAGCGTCTATACTTGTTTTATAAAATGCTATTAACTTGATGTTAAACATTAGATAGAGTAACTGTTAAAATGAAAGGTTTCAAGCAACAATTCTTTTTTTCACAAAAATGGGCCCCAAAAATAAAAACCTGGACCAACCCTGGGAACAATAATTAAAAATATTTTATGAGAATCTAACGACTACAAAAAATTTAATAAAGCAACACTAAATAATTATTAAAATCCAATTTTTTGTTGTAAAGGGCAAATAAACAGAATTTTAGAATATTAAAAGAACAACCATTAATTATAAAAATACTTTAGAAATTTTAAAATTAAATTCAAAAAGACTTTAGAAATTTAAAAAAATAATTTTGTTTAATTTTAATGAATTATTAATATTTACTTTCATAAATTATCTTATTATGAATGATATACTTAAAGTAAAAAAAAAGATGGAAGAAAATATTCCTGAAAACTCTGATAAAACCCAAAAAACCCTGATAAAACCCACTGGGCTGGGTTTTTTTCAACCCTGATTATGGAGGCTAAATATTTACATGTTTTAGCAAAATAACATTTATTTTAACAATTAGTTGCAATTACGTAAATTTACTGCAGTTACATAAATTTTTACAATTTTAAAATTCCACATTTCAGTAAATGGCCATAAATTATTGCATATACAGTCGAACCTCGTTAACGTGAACACTGTTAGCGTGAATTACTCTTAGCATGAACTGTTTCTACACTTCCTGTCAAGATGAAGATTAGTTTAGTTATAGAAATATTAGTTACTGATAACATGAACTACTGAAAACATAAACAAATGTATCTCTCTTGAGATTCACATTAACAAGGTTCGACTGTATTGCAAATCATTGCAGAAAATTGCAATTGCAGAAAAAATAAAAATAAAAAACAAGAATTTCACCAATTAGCATTGAAATAAAGCCTACTATATCAGCAATTAATTCCAATTAAATCTAAATTTCATTAATTATCGGAGAAAGCATTACATATTTTCACTATCAGTTATAAAGACATCACAATTTACAAAAATCAGCTTTTAAAGTATTACAACCTTTATCAATTAGGCTAAATAATATCATATTAAACATAAAATTTTGACTTCAACTGTCAAAATAATGTAATTTTCATCGATTAGTAGCTAAATAACAGCAAATTATTTAGTCGATTATGGCCGATTGCAGAACGCATGGCAATCTGTATTTTGAGAATCAGTTTTGAAAAAACAAAGTGAAATTATTATCGATTAGCAAGAAAATAATAGTTTAGTTGCGAAAAAACATAAATGTTGGACAATTATTGGAGAAATAGCCTGGTACTTTTAATTTCATTTGCAAAAGTATTGCATAATTTCTGATGTGTGACTCTCGACAAAAGTGTGACAGTCATCAATTAGCAGCAAGATTTTCAATATTTTAGAATTCAGCTTTGCAAAAGGCATAGATTTTATCCATTAGCAAATTAGCATATAAATAAATTCAGGGTTGGGTTTTTGACATGACAAGGGTTTAAACCGTCAAAAACCAGTCAGAAACCTCAACTGTCAAAAGCCTATATCGTCAAGATTCAGAATCTATAAAGTGCTTGAATCTGGTTAGAAATATGAATTAATAATATCTGCCATATATAAGTTAACATCTAAGTATTATGCTGTTTATAAATTAACGAATCTTAAAACAATTTATTGATGATAATTAATAAAAATTTAAGTAAATATACTGGTTTCAGACATCATAAATATATACAAAGCATGTGTAGACATATTTAATATTTTGTATGTTTATTTATATTAATATTTATGAAATTCTAAAATTCCAAAGTTACTTAGGAATTTTAACATAAACCAAGTTTTAAATACAGGAAAACTGGATTCTTTTTTTTTTTTTTTTTTTTTTAAGTAGAACATAATATGTGTGGGCAGTAAGTTAATATGAATTCGAAAATAACTATATTTATAATCTATATTTATTTCACTTATCATTTAAATAATAATTTATCTATTTATTATTATTTCTGGTTAGTAATGCACTTGCACACTACTTATAATTGAATATCTTACAGAAAGAAATTAGCTCTAGTGAGATTTGTCGCAGAAAGCAGGAAAAAATTCTGCCACAGGGAGTAAAAAAAATTTCAAACTTTAAAATTACATAAATTTTGTCAGTTAGCAGTGAAATTGTGCTAACTTTGTATTTAATTTTAATAAATACACATACCTTTCTTTCTTTTGGAAAACATCCTTCTAATTTTCATTCTTCTCTTTCCTTCAGCACTTAAATCTAAAATATCTCCAGTTCTTTTTCTGTATCTAAACAATAACAACAAATATATAATACTATTCATAATTAAAATGAGCTATGCATAATACTACAAATCAAACATGCAAGAATTTTCAGTATGGTTTGATATGAAAACATTAGAAAAAAATTACACCAAATGAACAATTTAGGGGACCTGGATTGCTCAGGTTACTACTATTAGTAGTGAGCCTTGAATATCAACTACAATAACCCATACAGATTACTCGAACTGTAAACTTGTAGTAACAGACAAACAAGTGGCACCTACAGAGCAACCTGTAGATATCGATTGGTATCTTCATAGGTGTCAACATTACTAATCTTTAAATCAGATTTATACATTGATATTTTAAAAAGGAATCTGTCACATATATTTTCGACGTATAAATACAATTAAAAGGGAAACATTTATAAAAACTTTCCAATGTGAAGTCTCCGTTGAAAATAACGAAGACTTGGCACGTCTATGTATCTTGGATTTGGATGCTATTTCTTGAGAATTTAAAAAGTTGTTGCTAATTACGAAAAACATTCACTAAATTACACAACAAGTTTTTATTCTTGCATTAGCTTGGAACTTAATTTTCTAAAAATGAAAATTAATTATAATTAATTTGTAATTAATTATAGTTTGTGGGGCCTGACAAATTATAATCCTATGCAATGACACAATCTATGTTTGGAATGTTTATCGCTTCTTGCCGTGTGAGATTAAATTTACCCTACTACAAGAAAAATATTTTGAAATAGCATTTGACAAATAGTGTATTTTTAAATTGTTTTAAAATTTTTTGAATTTTTTTCTCAGATGAATTAAACACTTGAATAAAAAAATTGAAACAATACGCTATAAGTTGCAAATGTAATTGCTAAGAATTGGGCGAGTTTTCAAATTCAGATTACAGTACCTATACACCAGAGTTTAATTCAGATTTTTTTTTAAATGATACCCCATTTGTAAACTTATAAAATAATTTGCGAAATATCAAGTAGAAAATTAATAATGCAGGGGTCAAAGCATTCAAATATGAAAATATAAGAATTTTCTTATACAAATATGCCGTTGCTATTCGGACCATCGGTGCGATTAGTGTGTGTGTGTGTGTGGGGGGGGGGGGGGGCTATTCAGACCGCTTCCTTGTTACGCTGGTCATAATAATGATTTTGCTTGTTTGATCTTCAATTTTCTCTGTAATATACTAATGATTTTGCTTGTTTCAACTACAAATTCAAACTTTTAGCATTTTGAAAGTGTATAATGCGATTGATCTACAATTCATATATATTTCAACATTGCTGTTAGAAAACATTACAAAATAAGTACAAATGTCATTTTCAGAAAAATCATACATATATTTGTATAGAAAATTGGGTTTGGTTTGTATCGAATTATATTGGAATGGTTTAATTTTTTTTTAAAGAAGGAAAAGAAATAAAAAACCAATTGCATCTATGTAGTTGAATATACAGATTTATTCATATGTTATACATTTATTCATATTTATGTATATTCATAACACATATTGCGAAGATTTTTTCAAAGATTAAAAATACTCATTTACTAAGATCTGTTTTCATGTTGCATTTTTTATTTTTATTATTCAATTTTCGAAATCTTCATTATTTTCATTTTTGCTTTATAAAAATTATTTTGAGTTATTGCCCTTTTATGAAGAATTTTAACATCATTTAGAGTACAAAATTACTGTGAAAATAATTAATCTCTACCACACTCCCACACTTAAAAAAAAGTAAAAAGATAATTTTTCCTGCATGGGGACGAGACACATTGTATTATGTCTAAATTTCACTCTTTTATCAGTGCTAACTTATTCTCCTTGGAAAAGATGGTCCGAATAGCCTGTACAAAATTGCAGAAACGGTCCGATTAGCCACTTCGTATACAAATATAGGAACATAATTTCAAGAAAAGGTTGAGAGATTCAGTAAAAACAAACTATCTCTAACATTACTTTGTAATCTCGGAATGATTAAATGACTTGTAAATAAAACGCCCTAATTTAATCTCATCTAATTTAACAGATAAAACAAATGAAAAGATCAATTATTGTTTACTTCTCACATTATTTAGAAAAGAACATATTTTCAAATTTATGATCTTTTATTAGTCTACCTTTCACTTTCATACCAATTTATATTATTTAACATCAGGCCACATAATATTTTTTAAATAATGATTTTTTTTTTTTTTTTTTTTTTTTTTTTAACATGTTTAAAAAATTAAAAAGAAGAAGAAAAAAAAAAATCAGAACCCTTCAATTAAACTACCAATTGTACTCCCCCCCCCCCCCTCTTAAAAAAAAAAAAAAAAAAAAAAAAAAGTTAAAGAGTAAGGGGAAAATATTAAAATAGTAATGGAATTATCAATTCTTTTGATTGTATAATTTTTTTTCTTTTTTCAAATGATATTTGCTAAGCATTAAGTAACAATATGTTTATATTAGGATATATTAGTTTTATTTTAAATTACCTTTTTATTTTATTCATTTGAAGACATCCAGGTGAAAATTCCTGTATTTTTTGTCAGATTTTATGTTAAATTATCCTTTAAAATGTTTTATTATGCCTTCCATACCACAGTTAAGTTTTTCTTTTTTCTTTTTAATCGATAAATTGTTATAGCTATGAAGTACAGCAATGAATGCCGTACAAACAATAAATATCGTACAGCGAAAAGATGAATTTCATGAACTTTTATTATGAAATAAATAATTTTGACTTATTTTAAACATACACATTTGAGCACATTTCGATGCTACTTAAATATAATCCGTTCAGACAAGCATTCAGAATAACGCTAAAGGACGATTTGGTAAACATACCAAAAATTTTAATTATAATTGTTTTCCTACAGCTATGTCCAAAATTAAATGTACTGGAGAATGACAAAAACGAAAACGTATTAAAATGTAAAAAATGTTTTATTTATGAACTTACCTCGATAATTAAAATAGTAATCCTAATAAGAACACCCACGTTTTCCTCACATGGCAGCATCCATCTTGCTTGAATCTTGTTCTTGATCCGTGTCACGGAGTAAAAAGACAGGAGAAGAAGGTAATGCTGAAATTTTGTGATCTTGTTTTCTAATGTTTACAGAGGGCGCCAGCGTGCAATCCTTCCTTCTCTCCAGCTTCCGCAATGTTATTCAATGGGGAAATGTCTCGTTTTAATTATTTTTTTAAAAATAATATCAAGCTGAAAAAATTTCGATTGAAAGCAAATTTCATTAAGTAGAGTATTCTAACCAACATGTTTTTTTTAAGAGCCATTTTATACTAATTTTACTTTGAAAGAAAGCTTTTAAAAAATGACGATTCTTATGAACCGCAGCTAGCTAAAACAGATAATTGGGAGGAAGGAGAATGGATGAAATTTTGTAAAGAAAAAAAATAAACTTACTTTAGGTGCAGAAAACACGAATTCGGACATTATTTTTCTCCTAGGGCTATTTTTTATTTTTCTTATCACTATCATAGCTTGTTTTACAACTAGGAACGAAACATTTATTTAAACATCTGAATTATGCAGTTTTAAGAACTTACAAAGAAATTAAATTGCTTAAAATAAAAAATTTTAAATGTACTCCAGCAAAATTCTATTGAAAACAACAGTATATCCGCGCCGAGGTAGGGAGGAATGACAAGTGGCGCCCTCAATATTTACCAAAAATTTAGATCACAGTTTCGTAGCTTTCTCCCATTGAACCTTCAACTCCTATTAATATTACTCCGTGATCCGTGTTGTAAACAAACAAGCGCTACGTTGCCATACCTGCTTTCTCATACCAAAAAAATTAACCAATATTAATAAAAAATCATATTTTTAATTTTAAAATGGAGCCTCTTATGACGTCGCAATTTCAATTTTTTTTAAAGATTTAATGTAATATTCTTTGGTATATTGCGCTTAAGCTCTATGATAAGGTGACCATATTTTCAAACACTGATTTAACAAATTACCGTTTGTCCCCAAATCAAAATAAATTTCAAGGACATTGAAAACTCTATTTCGGGACTTTTTCGGGGATATAAAAGACTAATAGCTATATGCTAGGCATAATTAATAAAAAGAACTCTGATTTATACATAACAAAATGCTTTGAAACACTTTTTTCTATGACAAATTGCTGAGCCTGCGATATGTTTATGCAAGTTAGGGAGGCATACTATTGTCCTTGTCGTATCATGTTCTTAGACAGACTAAGAACGAGATTCAACAAGGATTTATTTAACGAAGAGGTATTAAATGTGTATTTTTAAGACGGGAATTATTGCTAGTGCTCGGATACTTTTGCTGCGGAGTGTACGATCCGACTTGTGATCTACGATAGCTGCGATTGTTACTATAGTATGCCTCCCTTAAACTATCCCAGCTTTATTAAAATAATCAAGTCTATAGAACCCATTTACACTTTATTATGATGATAGGAGAGAACACAAAATAACAGCATTTCATTTTAATCTTCAGAATCCCCACTCCCAGAAATGCAGAAATTATTCCCGATTACACAACTACAAGAAAATCATTTCTTTTTCTCTCCTATCAATGTATCAATGCAATTTGTGGTAATCATATAACTGCCATTTTTGTGAAAATTTCATAAAATAAATTTTATTTTTCACTTAACATAAATCGGGCAAGATAGAATTTATATACTAATTAGTAGTGCATGATTCTTTCTCTGCTCATGAAGTATGAGGGTCTATTTCAAAGTTTCGTTGATTTCCAAGATTATCCAATTATTTGTGCTTCAACGTATAGAATTAACAGTGTGGAAAGCGGGAAATAAAATTGTACTAAAAAAATTACTGTAATCGAAGTTAGTGTCACGAAATTAAAACCGAGACTCCCTATTGGTTAATTACGTTCTTAGATGACGTGATTGAGCAGACGAAACTAGGAAAATCCAATCAGCTCTTCGGTTTGAGCAAAAAAATCGATCGAAGCGCCATCTAGGAAGCTTAATTATTTTAGCAGTATTTTAAGCATTCGATTATAAGCGCTTGCCCCACTGTATATAAGACTACTATATAATATAGTAGTCTTAACTGTATAGTCTAGACACTGTACAGTCGGCTGCAAAATTATTCGAGCACTAGCCAATAATTCCTATATTTAAAAAGTACACTTAAGACTGTTTTGCTAAGTAAATCCTTGTCGAATCATGTTCTTAGACTGATTAAGAACATGACTCGACAAGGATTTATTTAACAAAGCTGTATTAAGTGTACTTTTTTTTGGCAAGGATTATTGCTGGTGCTCGAATAATTTTGCAGCCGACTGTACGTGTACTTGTGCATTAGACTGCAATTTTGATTGGATTGGAATGGATGGGTTTTCCGTCTCACTAGTGCTTAATGGGCATTAGGCAACGGTCTGGGATTCAACCCTAGAGGTGATCTGGAAACATGCCGTCACAATTTTGATCCTCCACGGAATGGACTACGATTTTGAAAGAAATACTTGCAAATATTTAAATTTGGGGACATTTAGTCTCCCCCAGTAATCAAAGAATTTTTGGTTGGTTGGGTTTTACGTCGCACTAGTGCTGCGCAGATGGGCAATTGGCGACGGTCTGGGACACACCCCTAGAGGTGGTCTGGAGACATGTCATCACAATTTACAAAGAATTTTTGGAGACAAAAAATAAAAAAAGTCAAAATTCGAGGGCAGTCTGCGATTTTCGAGGACGTATGGTCACCTTACACTATGGGGGTAAATATTTTTCAGTCATTCATTGATAAGGTGACCAAATGTCTTCATTTTCCGAGGACTATCGCTATCGCCAATTTCGAAGGAAAATAATTTCAATATGTAATACTTTTACAATTTGTACTAGAATATACAGAAAGCAGTTTTGTGATGACCATAACAAACTAATTTTACAATGTTTCAAAAAACTTCTTAAGTTTTTTTTTTTTTACTTTCTTCAAAAGAAGATTAGTAAAAATTTTCAACTCTTCGTTTTTGATGGATTCACATGTTTTGATAAGTCTCAAGCACGATTTAACTATTTATACTTTCTTCTGTATATCTAAGAAAAAAATTATGAATTCGTGAAAGTTTTTGAACTCTAGTTTTAAATGGATTTACATGTTTTGTGAGGTCCTTAATACCTGGGCCGCGGTAGCCCAGTCGGTAGAGTGCCGGCCTCGTAATTGGGAGATTGCGGGTTCTGTACTCGAGCCGGCCAGAGACCGTCGTGTACATCACCGGTTGCTGGTGCACGTAAAATCTGTCATGGCCGCAATGTCCTCCATGCTCCCATCAAAAATTATACCTCTGGGGTTACCGAAGCTGGAGAGCCATCCCTTCCATGGAGGATCAAAATTGTGATGGCATGTCTCCGAACCACCTCTAGGGGTGTGTCCCAGACCGTCGCCAATTACCCATCTGCGCAGCACTAGTGCGACGAAAAACCCAACCATCCATCCTTAATATGGTTTGACCATTTTTAGAAAACATGTGACTGTGTGCTAGGGTGTAGTACAGAACAAAATTTCGTATAAATATGTATGTAATGAGAATTACTTTTTATGAAGTGATTGTGAGATTAATAGGAATTACTGATAACTGTAGTTGTAAACTATGAGGAAAAAGTATGTGCATTTTAGAACATCCCCTGAGAGGAAATAGCCCCCATTTGGTATAAATATTCAGTATGGATATATTTAAAAAAAACTCGTCAATACCTTTGAAAAGAATGGTTGAACCATAGATCTATGTTAATTTAAAACAATGTTATAGATTTTTTTCGAGTAATACATTTGAGTTCAATATTTGTCGCGTCATGATCTTAGCCTTACGCTCTTTTTATGCTGTAAGCTGATGATAAAAATTAGCAACCAAACTATACATATATATATGAGAAATCTAAGTTTGTGCTTCAATAATTTTTCTGCCAACTGTAAATTTTGAGTTACTAGCGTCATTTCCCCCTCCAATTGATGATAGGGAATACCGTCTGGAGGGGGGGGGGGGATAAAAGAAATATGTTCTTTGGAGGAATACTTCAGAACCTCTAAAAAGATGTTAAGCATGACATTTTGTATGCACTGAAACGGGAGATATATATTTTTAAATATTTGAACCATTTTCTTTTTCTGGGACTTGGAAAAAATTAATCAATTTTGCAAACCTAATGCATATACCTCAAAACCAATTTTCTTTGAATGCTGAAATTTTTTAAATCAGTTTTTATATTAAAATGTCAATGAAAAAATAGAATATTTTAAAATTTCGATCAAAACTTCGCAGATATAAATTTTGTAATACTGAACGTGATTCCCCTCCCCCCAAGGGGGAAGCCTGAGGGAGCATGAAAAATAATGTTTTTTAGAGGAATACGTCATTGCGTTTAAAACATGCTTTGAAACGGGAAATACAGATTTTTAAACATTTTAATTTTTTTTATCGAGATTTGGTAAAAAATGAGCAAAATTTGCAAATATCATTTTTTCTACAGATACTAATTGGGATCAATAGCCTACCGATCGAATTTCTACTGATGTCTGTAAAGATCTATTGATATCGATTGAGGATATAATTAATAGGTGGCAGATGTCAATAGCTTCTATTGATAGCGGTAGGGACATCCATAGAAATAAACTCATACCAATAGAATTCTATTGATATCGATAAGTTTTTGTATTGATGATACTGACAAGCATTAACAAGCACAAAATTGTTCATTGTGGTACCTACCTTGCCATGATTGGAAGAAGCTTGTGTAGCAAATTAGCACATCTTACTGGCACATAGCACCACATCATCTTGTTTCTACATAAGCTGCTTACATAGCATATTATGCTAGCAAGCATTTACAAGCACACGATTGCTCACTGTGGTACCTTTTCCCCCATGATTGGAAGAAGCTTGTGCAGCAAATTAGCACTTCTTACTGGCATATAGCATGCCATACTATTTCTACTTAAGCTGCCTACGTAGCACATTATGCTGGCAAGCATAGAAAAGTATATAATAGCTCGTTAAGGTACATACCTTGCCATGATTGGAAGAAGCTTGTGCAGCAAGTTAGTATTTCTTACTGGAATACAGCATGCCATGCTATTTCTGCCTAAGCTGCCTACACAGCATATTATGCTAGCAAGCATATAATAGCTTATTAAGGTACATACCTTGCCATGATTGGAAGAAGCTTGTGCAGCAAGTTAGCACATCTTACTGGGATATAGCATGCCATGCTATTTCTACCTAAGCTACCTACATAGCATGTTATGCTGGCAAGCATGAAAAAGCATATAATTGCTTATTAAGGTACATACCTTGCCATGATTGAAAGAAGCTTGTGCAGCAAGTTAGCACTTCTTACTGGGATATAGCATGTCATGCTATTTCTACCTAAGCTACCTACATAGCATGTTATGCTGGCAAGCATGAAAAAGCATATAATAGCTTATTAAGGTACATACCTTGCCATGATTGGATGAAGCTTGTGCAGCAAGTTAGCTTTTCTTACTGGGAAATAGCATGTCATGCTATTTTTTCCTAAGCTACCTACATAGCATGTTATGCTGGCAAGCATGAAAAAGCATATAATAGCTTATTAAGGTACATACCTTGCCATGATTAGAAGAAGCTTGTGCAGCAAGTTAGCACTTCTTACTGGGATATAGCATGTCATGCTATTTCTACCTAAGCCATCTACATAGCATGTTATGCTGGCAAGCATGAAAAAGCATACAATAGCTTGTTAAGGTACATACCTCTCCATGCTTTGGAAAAAGCTTAAACAACAAATAAGCATACAATGATTGTACATAGCATGTCATGCTTTTGCCGTGTTAGCTAGCTAATATAGCATTCGATGCTGGCTAGCATTATAAAGCATATAATAGCAAGAAAATCTAGCAGACATAGCAATACATAGCAATAACTAGCATATTTTTGTTGCTGGTACTAGCATGAATTTTAACTTGGGTATGCTGCCATGTTAAAAATTTAGATAAAATGCTATCACAGCGCCACTTGTTGAGCTATTGATCCCCAAATATAATCAGCAACAGTTTATGTCGGGGACCAACTAAATACCAAGTTTGGTAAAATTTCGTTTAAAAAAAAAAAAAAAAAAAAAAAAAAAAAATACGATTATTTTTCTGTTTTTTTTTTTTTTTGTTAAAAGTAAAAAAAATCGATAACTTTGTTTTAAATTATCACAGATTTATGGTTCAACCATTCGTTTTAAAGGTATTGACGAGATCTTTCGAATGATACCCATCTTCAAAATTTAACCCCCCCCGGGGGGGTACTTCCCCCCCAGGGGGGGAACCGATGCCTCCCCATGCACAATTTTTTTTTCCTAGTTAACTACTACTATCATCAATAATTCAAATTCATTTTACAATCACAAGTTTAAAATAACTCTCATTATGCCCATTTATACGGAATTTTGTCCTATGCTGCCATGTTAAAAATTTGCATAAAATGCGATTACAGCGCCACCTGTTGAGCTATTGATCCCCAAATCTAATGGGCACCAGTTCATGTCAGGGTGCAACTAAATACCAAGTTTGGTTAAATTTCATTCATATGTTCGTGAGATACAGCGTCCACAAAAAAATGATACAGACAGACAGACAGACAGACACACAGACAGACAGACACACAGACAGACATTTTCTAAAAACTATCAATTCGTGTTCAGGACATCCCAAAACGTGTAGATCCGTCAAAAAACGGAGGTCGAAAATTTTCGCGAATCCAATACTTTCTCTATATTACATATAGAAGAAAGTAAAAACTTGACAACACTGTTATTATTTTGCTATTGGTAAGTTAACTTAAGCTATTTTATATATTCGCATATAATTTAAAGCTGAAAGGGGTCCATAGATTTAATATCGTTCACTACATTAGAAACGATGTGCATTTATTACTTTCTTCTATATGTAATATAGAGAAAGTATTGGATTCGCGAAAATTTTCGACCTCCGTTTTTTGACGGATCTACACGTTTTTGGATGTCCTG
This sequence comes from Salticus scenicus, assembly GCA_963930645.1. Classification (NCBI taxonomy): domain Eukaryota; kingdom Metazoa; phylum Arthropoda; class Arachnida; order Araneae; family Salticidae; genus Salticus; species Salticus scenicus. The sequence goes on along the minus strand of OZ005652.1, from coordinate 174,033,239 downwards.
AACACGAATTGATAGTTTTTAGAAAATGTCTGTCTGTGTGTCTGTCTGTCTGTGTGTCTGTCTGTCTGTCTGTCTGTCTGTCTGTATCATTTTTTTGTGGACGCTGTATCTCACGAACCAATGAATGAAATTTAACCAAACTTGGTATTTAGTTGCACCCTGACATGAACTGGTGCCCATTAGATTTGGGGATAGATAGCTCAACAGGTGGCGCTGTGATCGCATTTTATGAAAATTTTTAACATGGCAGCATAGGACAAAATTCTGTATAAATGAGCATAATGAGAGTTATTTTAAACTTGTGATTGTAAAATTAATATGAATTATTGATAATAGTAGTAGTTAACTAGGAAAAAAAAATTGTGCATAGGGGGGCATCGGTTCCCCCCCTGGGGGGAAGTACCCCCCCGGGGGAGTTAAATTTTGAAGATGGGTATCATTCGAAAGATCTCGTCAATACCTTTAAAACGAATGGTTGAACTATAAATCTGTGATAATTTAAAACAAAGTTATCGATTTTTTTTTACTTTTAACAAAAAAAAAAAAAACTTAGAAAAAAAATCGTATTTTTTTTTTTTTTTTTTTTTTAACGAAATTTTACCAAACTTGGTATTTAGTTGGTCCCCGACATAAACTGGTGCTGATTATATTTGGGGATCAATAGCTCAACAGGAGGCGCTGTGATAGCATTTTATCTAAATTTTTAACATGGCAGAATAGGACAAAAATTCGTATAAATGTGCGTAATAAGAGTTATTTTACACTTGTGATTGTAAAATTAATATGAATTATTGATAATAGTAGTACGTAACTAGGAAAAAAATTTTGTGCATGGAGGGGGGGGGGGGCATCGCTTGGTAAATTTTGAAGATGGGTATCATTCGAAAGATCTCGTCAATACCTTTAAAACGAATGGTTGAACTATAAATCTGTGATAATTTAAAACAAAGTTATCTTTTTTTTTTTTTTTTTTTTTTACTTTTAACAAAAAAAAAAAAAAAAAAAAAAAAAAAAAAAAAACTTAGAAAAAAAAAAAAAAAAATTTCGCATTTTTTTTTTTTTTTTTTAAATATTGTTAGTGATTGAATATGTATTAATTTTTACAAAAAAAAAAAAAAAAAAAAAAAAAAAAAAACCCTTAGAAAAAAAAAACCTTTTTTTTTTTTTTTTTTTTTTTTTAATATTGTTACTGATTGAATATGTATAGGAAAATATAGAAGAAAGTCTTGTGGTGGTCACAACATACTAGTTTTTCCATGCAAATGAGAGCACTCCTAATGACAACTCTTTCGTTTTTTTACTTTCTTCTATATGTAATATAGAGAAAGTATTGGATTCGCGAAAATTTTCGAAGTCCACTTTTTGATGGATTTACATGTTTTGGGATATGGAGAACACGAATTAATAGTTTTTAGAAAATGTCTGTCTGTCTGTCTGTCTGTCTGTATCACTTTTAGTGGACGCTGTATCTCACGAACCAATGAATGAAATTTAACCAAACTTGGTATTTAGTTGCACCCTGACATAAACTGGTGCTGATTAGATTTTGGGATCACTCGCTCAATAGGTGGCGTTGTGATCGCATTTTATGCAAATTTTTAACATGGCAGCATAGGACAAAATTCCGTATAAATGGGCATAAAGAGAGTTATTTTACACTTGTGATTGTAAAATTAATATGAATTATTGATAATAGTAGTAGTTAGCTAGGAAAAAAATTTTGTGCATGGGGGGGGCATCGGTTCCCCCCCTGGGGGGGAAAATCCCCCCCCGGGGAAGTAAATTTTCAAGATGGGTATCTTTCGAAAGGTCTCGTTGATAATAGTAATAGTTAACTTTGAAAAAAATTTTGTGCATGTGGGGGCATCGGTTGCCCCCCCACCGGGGGGGGGGGAAGTTCCCACCCGGGGGGGCAAAATTTCAAGATGGGTATCTTTCGAAAGATCTCGTCAATACCTTTAAAATATCGCATTTTTTTTTTTTTTTAACGAAATTTAACCAAACTTGGTATTTAGTTGGTCCCCGACATAAACTGGTGCTGATTATGTTTGGGGATCAATAGCTCAACAGGTGGCGCTGTGATAGCATTTTATCTAAATTTTTAACATGGCAGCATAGGACAAAAATTCGTATAAATGTGCATAATTAGAGTTGTTTTAAACTTGTGATTGTAAAATTAATATGAATTATTCATAATAGTAGTATGTAACTAGGAAAAAAATTTTCTGCATGGGGGGCATCGCTTCCCCCCCCCCCTAGGGGAAAAATACCCCCCCAGGGGGGTAAATTTTCACATTGGGTATCTTTCGAAAGATCAGGTTGATAATAGTAGTAGTTAACTAGGAAAAAATTTTTGTGCATGTGGGGGCATCGGTTGCCCCCCCACCGGGGGGGGAAGTTCCCACCCGGGGGGGCAAAATTTCAAAATGGGTATCTTTCGAAAGATCTCGTCAATACCTTTAAAACGAATGGTTGAACTATAAATCTGTGATAATTTAAAACAAAGTTATCGATTTTTTTTTACTTTTAACAAAAAAAAAAAATCTTAGAAAAAAAAATCGTAATTTTTTTTTTTTTTTTTTTTTTTTTAACGAAATTTTACCAAACTTGGTATTTAGTTGGTCCCCGACATAAACTGGTGCTGATTATATTTGGGGATCAATAGCTCAACAGGAGGCGCTGTGATAGCATTTTATCTAAATTTTTAACATGGCAGAATAGGACAAAAATTCGTATAAATGTGCGTAATAAGAGTTATTTTACACTTGTGATTGTAAAATTAATATGAATTATTGATAATAGTAGTACGTAACTAGGAAAAAAATTTTGTGCATGGAGGGGGGGGGGCATCGCTTGGTAAATTTTGAAGATGGGTATCATTCGAAAGATCTCGTCAATACCTTTAAAACGAATGGTTGAACTATAAATCTGTGATAATTTAAAACAAAGTTATCTTTTTTTTTTTTTTTTTTTTTTTTACTTTTAACCAAAAAAAAAAAACTTAGAAAAAAAAAAAATTCGCATTTTTTTTTTTTTTTTTTTTTTAAATATTGTTAGTGATTGAGTATGTATTAATTTTTACAAAAAAAAAAACCCTTAGAAAAAAAAAATCTTTTTTTTTTTTTTTTTTTTTTTTTTTTTTTAATATTGTTACTGATTGAATATGTATAGGAAAATATAGAAGAAAGTCTTGTGGTGGTCACAACATACTAGTTTTTCCATGCAAATGAGAGCACTCCTAATGACAACTCTTTCGTTTTTTTACTTTCTTCTATATGTAATATAGAGAAAGTATTGGATTCGCGAAAATTTTCGAAGTCCACTTTTTGATGGATTTACATGTTTTGGGATATGGAGAACACGAATTAATAGTTTTTAGAAAATGTCTGTCTGTCTGTCTGTCTGTCTGTCTGTATCATTTTTAGTGGACGCTGTATCTCACGAACCAATGAATGAAATTTAACCAAACTTGGTATTTAGTTGCACCCTGACATAAACTGGTGCTGATTAGATTTTGGGATCACTCGCTCAATAGGTGGCGTTGTGATCGCATTTTATGCAAATTTTTAACATGGCAGCATAGGACAAAATTCCGTATAAATGGGCATAAAGAGAGTTATTTTACACTTGTGATTGTAAAATTAATATGAATTATTGATAATAGTAGTAGTTAGCTAGGAAAAAAATTTTGTGCATGGGGGGGGCATCGGTTCCCCCCCTGGGAGGAAAATCCCCCCCCGGGGAAGTAAATTTTCAAGATGGGTATCTTTCGAAAGGTCTCGTTGATAATAGTAATAGTTAACTTTGAAAAAAATTTTGTGCATGTGGGGGCATCCCACCGGGGGGGGGGGGAAGTTCCCACCCGGGGGGGCAAAATTTCAAGATGGGTATCTTTCGAAAGATCTCGTCAATACCTTTAAAATATCGCAATTTTTTTTTTTTTTTTTTTAACGAAATTTAACCAAACTTGGTATTTAGTTGGTCCCCGACATAAACTGGTGCTGATTATGTTTGGGGATCAATAGCTCAACAGGTGGCGCTGTGATAGCATTTTATCTAAATTTTTAACATGGCAGCATAGGACAAAAATTCGTATAAATGTGCATAATTAGAGTTGTTTTAAACTTGTGATTGTAAAATTAATATGAATTATTGATAATAGTAGTATGTAACTAGGAAAAAAATTTTCTGCATGGGGGGCATCGCTTCTCCCCCCTAGGGGAAAAATACCCCCCCAGGGGGGTAAATTTTGACATTGGGTATCTTTCGAAAGATCAGGTTGATAATAGTAGTAGTTAACTAGGAAAAAATTTTTGTGCATGTGGGGGCATCGGTTGCCCCCCCACCGGGGGGGGAAGTTCCCACCCGGGGGGGCAAAATTTCAAAATGGGTATCTTTCGAAAGATCTCGTCAATACCTTTAAAACGAATGGTTGAACTATAAATCTGTGATAATTTAAAACAAAGTTATCGATTTTTTTTTACTTTTAACAAAAAAAAAAACTTAGAAAAAAAAATCGTAATTTTTTTTTTTTTTTTTTTTTTAACGAAATTTTACCAAACTTGGTATTTAGTTGGTCCCCGACATAAACTGGTGCTGATTATATTTGGGGATCAATAGCTCAACAGGAGGCGCTGTGATAGCATTTTATCTAAATTTTTAACATGGCAGAATAGGACAAAAATTCGTATAAATGTGCGTAATAAGAGTTATTTTACACTTGTGATTGTAAAATTAATATGAATTATTGATAATAGTAGTACGTAACTAGGAAAAAAAATTTGTGCATGGAGGGGGGGGGGGCATCGCTTGGTAAATTTTGAAGATGGGTATCATTCGAAAGATCTCGTCAATACCTTTAAAACGAATGGTTGAACTATAAATCTGTGATAATTTAAAACAAAGTTATCTTTTTTTTTTTTTTTTTTTTTTTTTACTTTTAACCAAAAAAAAAAAAAAAAAACAGAAAAAAAAAAATTTCGCATTTTTTTTTTTTTAAATATTGTTAGTGATTGAATATGTATTAATTTTTACAAAAAAAAAAAAAAAAACCCTTAGAAAAAAAAAAAAATCTTTTTTTTTTTTTTTTTTTTTTTTTAATATTGTTACTGATTGAATATGTATAGGAAAATATAGAAGAAAGTCTTGTGGTGGTCACAACATACTAGTTTTTCCATGCAAATGAGAGCACTCCTAATGACAACTCTTTCGTTTTTTTACTTTCTTCTATATGTAATATAGAGAAAGTATTGGATTCGCGAAAATTTTCGAAGTCCACTTTTTGATGGATTTACATGTTTTGGGATATGGAGAACACGAATTAATAGTTTTTAGAAAATGTCTGTCTGTCTGTCTGTCTGTCTGTCTGTCTGTCTGTCTGTATCATTTTTAGTGGACGCTGTATCTCACGAACCAATGAATGAAATTTAACCAAACTTGGTATTTAGTTGCACCCTGACATAAACTGGTGCTGATTAGATTTTGGGATCACTCGCTCAATAGGTGGCGTTGTGATCGCATTTTATGCAAATTTTTAACATGGCAGCATAGGACAAAATTCCGTATAAATGGGCATAAAGAGAGTTATTTTACACTTGTGATTGTAAAATTAATATGAATTATTGATAATAGTAGTAGTTAGCTAGGAAAAAAATTTTGTGCATGGGGGGAAGTTCCCACCCGGGGGGGCAAAATTTCAAGATGGGTATCTTTCGAAAGATCTCGTCAATACCTTTAAAATATCGCAATTTTTTTTTTTTTTTTTTTTTTTTTTTTAACGAAATTTAACCAAACTTGGTATTTAGTTGGTCCCCGACATAAACTGGTGCTGATTATGTTTGGGGATCAATAGCTCAACAGGTGGCGCTGTGATAGCATTTTATCTAAATTTTTAACATGGCAGCATAGGACAAAAATTCGTATAAATGTGCATAATTAGAGTTGTTTTAAACTTGTGATTGTAAAATTAATATGAATTATTGATAATAGTAGTATGTAACTAGGAAAAAAATTTTCTGCATGGGGGGCATCGCTTCCCCCCCCTAGGGGAAAAATACCCCCCCCAGGGGGGTAAATTTTCACATTGGGTATCTTTCGAAAGATCAGGTTGATAATAGTAGTAGTTAACTAGGAAAAAATTTTTGTGCATGTGGGGGCATCGGTTGCCCCCCCACCGGGGGGGGAAGTTCCCACCCGGGGGGGCAAAATTTCAAAATGGGTATCTTTCGAAAGATCTCGTCAATACCTTTCAAACGAATGGTTGAACGATAAATCTGTGATAATTTAAACCAAAGTTATCGATTTTTTTTACTTTTAACAAAAAAAAAAAACCTTAGAAAAAAAAATCGTAATTTTTTTTTTTTTTTTTTTTTTTTTTTTTTTTAACGAAATTTTACCAAACTTGGTATTTAGTTGGTCCCCGACATAAACTGGTGCTGATTATATTTGGGGATCAATAGCTCAACAGGAGGCGCTGTGATAGCATTTTATCTAAATTTTTAACATGGCAGAATAGGACAAAAATTCGTATAAATGTGCGTAATAAGAGTTATTTTACACTTGTGATTGTAAAATTAATATGAATTATTGATAATAGTAGTACGTAACTAGGAAAAAAATTTTGTGCATGGAGGGGGGGGGGCATCGCTTGGTAAATTTTGAAGATGGGTATCATTCGAAAGATCTCGTCAATACCTTTAAAACGAATGGTTGAACTATAAATCTGTGATAATTTAAAACAAAGTTATCTTTTTTTTTTTTTTTTTTTTTTTTTACTTTTAACCAAAAAAAAAAAACTTAGAAAAAAAAAAATTTCGCATTTTTTTTTTTTTTTTTTTAAATGTTGTTAGTGATTGAGTATGTATTAATTTTTACAAAAAAAAAAACCCTTAGAAAAAAAAAATCTTTTTTTTTTTTTTTTTTTTTTTTTTTTTTTTTAATATTGTTACTGATTGAATATGTATAGGAAAATATAGAAGAAAGTCTTGTGGTGGTCACAACATACTAGTTTTTCCATGCAAATGAGAGCACTCCTAATGACAACTCTTTCGTTTTTTTACTTTCTTCTATATGTAATATAGAGAAAGTATTGGATTCGCGAAAATTTTCGAAGTCCACTTTTTGATGGATTTACATGTTTTGGGATATGGAGAACACGAATTAATAGTTTTTAGAAAATGTCTGTCTGTCTGTCTGTCTGTCTGTCTGTCTGTCTGTCTGTATCATTTTTAGTGGACGCTGTATCTCACGAACCAATGAATGAAATTTAACCAAACTTGGTATTTAGTTGCACCCTGACATAAACTGGTGCTGATTAGATTTTGGGATCACTCGCTCAATAGGTGGCGTTGTGATCGCATTTTATGCAAATTTTTAACATGGCAGCATAGGACAAAATTCCGTATAAATGGGCATAAAGAGAGTTATTTTACACTTGTGATTGTAAAATTAATATGAATTATTGATAATAGTAGTAGTTAGCTAGGAAAAAATTTTTGTGCATGGGGGGGGCATCGGTTCCCCCCCTGGGGGGAAAATCCCCCCCCCGGGGAAGTAAATTTTCAAGATGGGTATCTTTCGAAAGGTCTCGTTGATAATAGTAATAGTTAACTTTGAAAAAAATTTTGTGCATGTGGGGGCATCCCACCGGGGGGGGGGGAAGTTCCCACCCGGGGGGGCAAAATTTCAAGATGGGTATCTTTCGAAAGATCTCGTCAATACCTTTAAAATATCGCAATTTTTTTTTTTTTTTTTTAACGAAATTTAACCAAACTTGGTATTTAGTTGGTCCCCGACATAAACTGGTGCTGATTATGTTTGGGGATCAATAGCTCAACAGGTGGCGCTGTGATAGCATTTTATCTAAATTTTTAACATGGCAGCATAGGACAAAAATTCGTATAAATGTGCATAATTAGAGTTGTTTTAAACTTGTGATTGTAAAATTAATATGAATTATTGATAATAGTAGTATGTAACTAGGAAAAAAATTTTCTGCATGGGGGGCATCGCTTCTCCCCCCTAGGGGAAAAATACCCCCCCAGGGGGGTAAATTTTGACATTGGGTATCTTTCGAAAGATCAGGTTGATAATAGTAGTAGTTAACTAGGAAAAAATTTTTGTGCATGTGGGGGCATCGGTTGCCCCCCCACCGGGGGGGGAAGTTCCCACCCGGGGGGGCAAAATTTCAAAATGGGTATCTTTCGAAAGATCTCGTCAATACCTTTAAAACGAATGGTTGAACTATAAATCTGTGATAATTTAAAACAAAGTTATCGATTTTTTTTTACTTTTAACAAAAAAAAAAACTTAGAAAAAAAAATCGTAATTTTTTTTTTTTTTTTTTTTTTTTTTTTAACGAAATTTTACCAAACTTGGTATTTAGTTGGTCCCCGACATAAACTGGTGCTGATTATATTTGGGGATCAATAGCTCAACAGGAGGCGCTGTGATAGCATTTTATCTAAATTTTTAACATGGCAGAATAGGACAAAAATTCGTATAAATGTGCGTAATAAGAGTTATTTTACACTTGTGATTGTAAAATTAATATGAATTATTGATAATAGTAGTACGTAACTAGGAAAAAAAATTTGTGCATGGAGGGGGGGGGGCATCGCTTGGTAAATTTTGAAGATGGGTATCATTCGAAAGATCTCGTCAATACCTTTAAAACGAATGGTTGAACTATAAATCTGTGATAATTTAAAACAAAGTTATCTTTTTTTTTTTTTTTTTTTTACTTTTAACCAAAAAAAAAAAAAAAAAACAGAAAAAAAAAAATTTCGCATTTTTTTTTTTTTAAATATTGTTAGTGATTGAATATGTATTAATTTTTACAAAAAAAAAAAAAAAAAAAAAAAAAAAACCCTTAGAAAAAAAAAAAATCTTTTTTTTTTTTTTTTTTTTTTTTTTAATATTGTTACTGATTGAATATGTATAGGAAAATATAGAAGAAAGTCTTGTGGTGGTCACAACATACTAGTTTTTCCATGCAAATGAGAGCACTCCTAATGACAACTCTTTCGTTTTTTTACTTTCTTCTATATGTAATATAGAGAAAGTATTGGATTCGCGAAAATTTTCGAAGTCCACTTTTTGATGGATTTACATGTTTTGGGATATGGAGAACACGAATTAATAGTTTTTAGAAAATGTCTGTCTGTCTGTCTGTCTGTCTGTATCATTTTTAGTGGACGCTGTATCTCACGAACCAATGAATGAAATTTAACCAAACTTGGTATTTAGTTGCACCCTGACATAAACTGGTGCTGATTAGATTTTGGGATCACTCGCTCAATAGGTGGCGTTGTGATCGCATTTTATGCAAATTTTTAACATGGCAGCATAGGACAAAATTCCGTATAAATGGGCATAAAGAGAGTTATTTTACACTTGTGATTGTAAAATTAATATGAATTATTGATAATAGTAGTAGTTAGCTAGGAAAAAAATTTTGTGCATGGGGGGAAGTTCCCACCCGGGGGGGCAAAATTTCAAGATGGGTATCTTTCGAAAGATCTCGTCAATACCTTTAAAATATCGCATTTTTTTTTTTTTTTTTTTTTTTTTAACGAAATTTAACCAAACTTGGTATTTAGTTGGTCCCCGACATAAACTGGTGCTGATTATGTTTGGGGATCAATAGCTCAACAGGTGGCGCTGTGATAGCATTTTATCTAAATTTTTAACATGGCAGCATAGGACAAAAATTCGTATAAATGTGCATAATTAGAGTTGTTTTAAACTTGTGATTGTAAAATTAATATGAATTATTGATAATAGTAGTATGTAACTAGGAAAAAAATTTTCTGCATGGGGGGCATCGCTTCCCCCCCCTAGGGGAAAAATACCCCCCCCAGGGGGGTAAATTTTCACATTGGGTATCTTTCGAAAGATCAGGTTGATAATAGTAGTAGTTAACTAGGAAAAAATTTTTGTGCATGTGGGGGCATCGGTTGCCCCCCCACCGGGGGGGGAAGTTCCCACCCGGGGGGGCAAAATTTCAAAATGGGTATCTTTCGAAAGATCTCGTCAATACCTTTCAAACGAATGGTTGAACGATAAATCTGTGATAATTTAAACCAAAGTTATCGATTTTTTTTACTTTTAACAAAAAAAAACTTAGAAAAATATCGCAATTTTTTTTTTTTTTTTTTTTTTTTTTTTAACGAAATTTAACCAAACTTGGTATTTAGTTGGTCCCCGACATAAACTGGTGCTGATTATGTTTGGGGATCAATAGCTCAACAGGTGTCGCTGTGATAGCATTTTATCTAAATTTTTAACATGGCAGCATAGGACAAAAATTCGTATAAATGTGCATAATTAGAGTTGTTTTAAACTTGTGATTGTAAAATTAATATGAATTATTGATAATAGTAGTATGTAACTAGGAAAAAAATTTTCTGCATGGGGGGCATGGCTTCCCCCCCCTAGGGGAAAAATACCCCCCCAGGGGGGTAAATTTTCACATTGGGTATCTTTCGAAAGATCAGGTTGATAATAGTAGTAGTTAACTAGGAAAAAATTTTTGTGCATGTGGGGGCATCGGTTGCCCCCCCACCGGGGGGGCAAAATTTCAAAATGGGTATCTTTCGAAAGATCTCGTCAATACCTTTCAAACGAATGGTTGAACGATAAATCTGTGATAATTTAAACCAAAGTTATCGATTTTTTTTACTTTTAACAAAAAAAAACTTAGAAAAATATCGCAATTTTTTTTTTTTTTTTTTTTTTTTTTTTTAACGAAATTTAACCAAACTTGGTATTTAGTTGGTCCCCGACATAAACTGGTGCTGACTATGTTTGGGGATCAATAGCTCAACAGGTGGCGCTGTGATAGCATTTTATCTAAATTTTTAACATGGCAGCATAGGACAAAAATTCGTATAAATGTGCATAATTAGAGTTGTTTTAAACTTGTGATTGTAAAATTAATATGAATTATTGATAATAGTAGTATGTAACTAGGGAAAAAATTTTCTGCTTGGGGGGGCATCGCTTCCCCCCCTGGGGGGGAGTACCCCCCCGGGGGGGATAAATTTTCAAGATGGGTATCTTTCGAAAGGTCTCGTCAATACCTTTAAAACGAATGGTTGAACTATAAATCTGTGATAATTTAAAACAAAGTTATCGATTTTTTTCACTTTTAACAAAAAAAAAAAAAAAAAAAAAAAAAAAAAAAAAACTTAGAAAAAAAAAATCGTACTTTTTTTTTTTTTTTTTTTTTTAATATTGTTACTGATTGAATATGTATAGGTAAATATAGAAGAAAGTCTTGTGGTGGCCACAACATACTAGTTTTTTTGTGATTTTATTTGTTTCACCCCATTAAACTTTTTAAATTTCTATCTTCGTAATAATTATTTTTTTTCATATTTATTTGGTTGCAAATTTCTATTAAATGATTAAATTGTATGATATTTTGTTGTTCAAAATTGATTATCATTGAAATCGTGCGAAATAATTTGATTTTGCTAAATGTGTTCGATATCTGAATTTGTTCATTTCATTAATCTGGTGTATTTACAATTATATATCTATACATACGATACAAATTGAGGAGAAAGTTTTTTTTTTCTTCTTTATTTGGCATTGACCCGCTCATTAGTTCCCAGGTGCAAGTTTCTAGTCTTTTTTTTTTTTTTTTTAGACATGCATGGATGTTATGTTCGTAACGGTCTGGAATCTTTGACGTCGTTAAGCCGTAAGTTTCAGTCAGTCTTATGAGCTTTAATGTGAATGAAATGATAATAGAGCGACACCCTAAAAACCGAAACTCTTATTTAATTTGTCGTTGGTCACCAAAATGTTCTTGTGACTGAATTATCATTAAAAAGTATGAGATCAGGAAATTCAATTTACTACTGTTATTTTAAATTCAGCACGTGACCTTTACCTTTGTACTAGAAGTCCCGAGCTAGTGATGCCTATAGTGTATTTATTTAACTGTTAGTCAAAGAGGTATCGTTCTAATTAAGAACATATATTTGTTGCTTCGTATATTGCCACAATAATTGGTAAAGGGGAAAGGTAAAATTTTCTATCTTGTTCTTCCTTGATAAATATTAAGAACTGCGCAAACTACTGTAATCGAACTCTTCTCAAATTATTTGTTGATACCCTCTGCATTGAAAATCACTCGTTCATATTGGCGTTCGGATATGTATCGCAGCAATTCCTGGTGTGTTTATGTTCTGTATTTCATTCAGCGTTCGAAAAATCAGATTGTGTTACATTTCTTTCGAGACCGCCCTTTCTTTTGTATGCAAATAGCTGGTGATACCGGTTAAGAATTGAGTGAAATTCGATATTATCGTGGAGGTCGATGAGGAGTTTTCCCTTTATATTTTATCCTTCACTTTTAGAATACTTGTTCTCCTTTTCTTTTGTTCTTTATTTCTTTTTCCGTAAGTTAATTGCATGTGCGATAGTTTTATCGTTTCATGTTGGGCATTGGTGACCTATTAAATTATAAATAAATAAAATGACAGCTGCGAAAATTACCCTCCTTTTTACCCTTGAAAAACCAAGAAATTGCTATATGGAATAAATTCTGACTTAAAGAAAATGTCACTGGGTTACAAATTATTTATAAGCAATGGAAAATATAGGGGTCTAGAATAGAGAAACCTCTAGGTTGACATCTTTAGAAATCGACCTAGTACAACCACGTAGTTTATCTTATCTATCTTACTGTCGATATATATTGATGCAAGAAACAACAGTTCAAAAGTCAAGTTGAAATCCATAATTTGGTTATTAAGAGAAATTGGTATGCAAAAGTAGATTTTTTTTATATATATCGAGGTCTGTAAGTTTAAATATTTAAAGGTCGCTTTAGTAATGTTAAATTGTTTAAAGCATAAAAAGAAAGAAAGAAAGAAACAGATAAATGTTTGACATTGCGAGCTTATCATTTATAGTTCTTTTACAGGGACGCAACAAAGTATTTGGATACATTACTACCCAAAAAACAATATGAAACTTGGGGAGAAATACTCAAACATCTTATTGTGATTTTCCCTTTTGTATATTTAACGACTTCTTTCATTTAAATTTATTTAAACAACCGTTAATTACTTAATGTTAAAAAAAAAAAAAAAAATCAAGTGAAGTCACTCCATATATATATATATATATATACATTAATATATATTTTCTGGTCTTTCATACCCATATACACTTCTGGTGTATATCTGAAATTAGTTAATATGTAATTACAATTTTAACAATGCACCTTTTTCTTTCTTTCTTTCTTTTTTTTTTTTTTTTTTTTTTTTTTTGGGGGGGGGGAGGGGGGGGGAGAATGCGATCTCTGAAATGTAATAGAAATATTAAATTACTTTTTATTGCATAAAATTAAAGCTATAACCTTACCAGTTACTGATGAAAACATTTTTTTTTTTTTTTTAAATTATTTATAAGTCATGTTTATTAAAGCACTTATAAGTTGTATTTCACTTGTAACTTATACTCACTAATTTTTTTTAAAGCACTATAAGTACTATTTCATATGACTTAAAAACTTCAAATATTTTTTTATTACATTTAATTTTTTCACCGTTATTGATAAAAAATAAAGGATAGTGCCCCCACCCCCTTTAAATATATATATATGAAAAAAATATGTTGCTGATGTATCTACATTCTCATTTTCAGAAGCGATTTTCTACCACGTAAATATAATTTTCAACATTCAAATTTTTAATTGATTTTGTTTTTGACATGATTTTTCGTCCATTTATTACTTTTACATGGTTATTTTTTTTTTTTCAAACTTCGTTTTGTAATTGATTGGCCTACAAAGATGTATGGCAATATTAATTTCATATAAAAAATGTTAAAGAAAACAAGTTTTTATAGAGTAACATACATCAGATTAAATATTAAGAAAAAATAATAATACTAGAATACAGCAAGTAATTTATTGAAAAGTGGTAAGGCCAACCTTGCTTAAAATTACATACGGATAATTTTAACTTCTTAAATCAATATAAATGTAATTTTTATTGATTTTATGTATCTTACACATAGATGAAAATCAAATGCTTGTGTCACACACACGTGTGTGTACGCCAGTTTCCGTCAGGATATGTTAAAGATATCGTCGCGTGACAAAATTGACTGAATAAAATGTACTTTAGTTTTTTTTTTTTTTTTTCCCGCATGTCTGAGAACTTCTTTATTTATTTTTTGCCTTCTTAAAGGAAAATATCGCAATTCCCCTTCTTAAACTTTTTATCATTGACGACCCTTTCATTGTTGGGTTGGTCTTTCAGATTGAATAGATTTTTCGTTTTATTCCCATTTTTATGAATCATCAATTAAATATTTCATGGTAAGCAGTTTCACAAAGAAACTTAAAAATTTTTTTTATCGAAAATATGTAAAAATTAAATGTAAAGACGCTAAAAAATGCCACATTAAATAAATACAACTTCATGGAAGCATTTGAATAAATACAACTTCATGGAACCACTAATGCAGTGTTGCCAGATTTGGGAACTTTTTTATTCAACATCCACCACTAAATTTTTATTGTAACAGTTGCTTAATCACTTCGAAGAATAATCGACTATTATGTATGTCAAATTCCACTTCTCAAAATTGTTGGTGAGAGTTGAATAAAAAAGTCCCCAGGTCTGGCAACACTGCACTAATGTCGCCTTGTGAGGATAAAGAAGAATATATAGATTTGATATGTACGGATGACTTTACAATGTCCCAATTTTAAATCTAATAGTACTAAGTACCGTCGGTAGATAAAGTGTTCAGTTCTAGGTCAGTATGTAATGAGCCTTATGTGAAGAAAATGACCGTGTATTCAACTATCACCAATAATTTTGAGAAGTTATATCTGATATAATTAATAGAGATAGACGAATAATCTTCGAAATGATTAGGCAACCGTTACAATTAAAATTTGTTGGTGGAAATTTAATAAAAAAAAAAGTCCCCAATCTGGCAACACTGCGTAGAAGGGACATTCTTAAACCCCAAAACTGTATTTTCTCTCTTGCATCGACGTGTATTCTTCTATTCCGTCTTTTTTCGCAAGTACTGCAGCATGGATATGCCATTTTTAATAGTATGGAATGGCATTAAAGCTGTTATATTTAAGGTAAATGTAAATATTGTAAAAATTTTGAAATTCAGTTGTTTTTATCCCTCAGCAGAAAACATTGTTCTCTTATGATTTTTGGGTGAGAATAGCACAGCTGTACTATCACCGGTAGAAAATTAAATGTATAACATAATTTTGAAATCTGACATTGCGTTTCAACCTACTTTTTGATTGCAAAGTTACTAAAAAATTATTTCAGCAGAAGGGTATTAAAAAAAAAAAAAAGAAACCTATAGAAACTGATGTGTTTTTTCATTAGGTAACACAATCAGTTATAATCCAATTAATATGTTAAAACTGTTGTTCAGTTACAGCAAAATAATGTTGTAGTAATCCCAAAATTTTCTTCTGTATTTTCCTAGACAAATTTACTTAGTCCAAATGATTTATTAATATTATTATTGATTTTTCCCATGATGAATGCA
>OZ005652.1:173875187-174012687 GCA_963930645.1 Salticus scenicus | reverse complement strand
TTGAGTGGCAACATCCTATGAACTGTAAAATACCAAATTTGAATTGCCTGCATTTTATTGTTTCTTATTCTGATAACAGGCTTGGTTATAGATCAACCACTAAAAATTTGGATTTCATGTTAAAGGAACTTAAAAAAAAAAAAAAAAAAAAATGTACACATTATAGGTATAAGAAGTTAACATTTTTTAGAAGTTTTTGTCGACATGGTAAAATGTAATAAAACACTTCCATCATCTATATTCAATAGTTTTTTTTTTGCTTAATTATTGGTAGTCGTGTATAGCTTCTTTTAATTATATAAACACAACATTGTATACTTAAGTATAGTCCTATATTAATAGCACACAACACAGCCTGAAATACACTTCCAGCAATTTCGAAGTAGAAGCCCAATATATCCAAATTCTTTCTGGTAGTGAATTCCCCGTAAATGTATGATAAATGATTTCTGTACTACATTCTACACAAAATATACTTTTATGCATATAGAAAAACGTGTACTCATTTCATTTTGTTTAGTACAGCATATGAATGATAAACTTACCTACCAGAAATTTCGCTCATAGATTTAATAATTTATTTAAAATCTCTTGGATGTGCCTGTACACTAGGAGGTCTTCAACCCATGGCCCAAGGGCCACGAGTGACTCACCAAGGCTTTTTGATCAAGTGAACATTAAACTGTGAATGCGAATGTGTCAGATTATTTGCTTTCTTTTAGTTTCTCCCATTACAAATGCTTGCAAGATGTTCTCGATACTTATCTTATACAACTCTGCCTCTGTTGAAAATCACTATATATCTCGGAGTCCCATACTTTTCGTGTTCAAAATCGTGGATGGGAAAGGGAATAAAAGTATGGAATTGTATTTCCCTCAGTGTTGTAATCAGTTGGCAAAGTAATGGTTTAATTGACTGGTGGTAAACAGGGTTTTTACAGCTGATTTAAGCTAGGTATACTCATACTCGCTTCTAATTCTGATCTGAAATTCAGTAGTGTTTGATCTTAAAATGAATGCACAATGTCAAGCCGCGATTTCAATATCAGAAAGGAAAAATTAAAGCAAAAGTGCGATTTTTTTTTCTTTTAAGAAGGTGGTCGTCGTTTCATTTTTGCGCTAAGCAGAAGAGTAAGATGGTTTGCTCTATTTGCTACAAGAGTCATCTAGCTGTAATAAAAGAATATTACATTAAAAGGCATTATGATACTAAGTACAATTGGACATTCTGTAATGGAAGGACATTTTTGTAGCGATAAAGTCAGTGAGCTAAAAATCAAAGCTAAATTATCAGTAGTCGATTTTCATCTGAGCAAATAGAGTCCGAAAATAGCGTTTGTAAGCTACATGATAGCAGAAAAAATTGCTAGATGTAGAAAACTCTTCATTGATGCAAAGTTTGTAAAAGAAAGTAATCAGTGGGCTGTGCAGTTAAAGTGCTTTCGCCATCTCATGTTCAAGCTATTGCGATCATTAGCTTATTTTGTGTGACAGTTGATTCCTGGAGGATCTGGCAGCAGATATATTCAGTCAGTTAAAAATCTAAATGTGTTTGTGCTTTATTACATTATTTTGCGCGCAAAATTTTGTTTTATTCTGTTTCGCAGGTTGAATCAACGGATGTCACAGATACTGCATAAGAAGCTTTCTTTGTTCGTGGCGTTGATAGAAACTTCACAATTTTTGTGGAATTAGCCATTGTTACTGCACTGCACTTAAAAACATGACACAGGGATCAGATATCTGATACTCGAATACATATGTATTCGAGTCTAGTAGAAACATTCGCTAAATGTGAATTAGACTTGAGCAATATATCTGCCGTGATCACCGATGATGCTTCTTCTGTGACCAGACGGATGACAGGAGCAATAACATTACTCAAATCTGATGTGAAGACATGGGGAAATTATGCCTGTATTATGGTTATCATTCACCAAGAAATTTTGTACAAAAAGTAGTACTTCTCAAACTTTGAAAATATGATGACTGTTGTTAAAATGGTTAATTTTATCTGGCCCATAGGATTTAATCACAGGCAATTTCACCAGTTCTCGAGTGATTTGGAGGTTGAACACAGTGACGTTGTGTATTACACAGAAATACTTTGGTTGAATCGAGTAAAGATGCTTCAGCGCCTGTTCTCATTAAAGAACGAAGTTTTAGCAGTTCATGGAATCCAAAGAAAAACCCATTTGAATGTTCCATGATGCGAAGTGGTTAAGATACTTTGTATTTCTTGTCGATATTATTGGTTATCTGAATAATTTGAACTACCGCTTACTAAGAAAAATCACTTGCTAAGACAGAATTCCATTTACTTTCAAAAATTGATGGAGTTGAATGAAACTGCAACATGAATGAAACTGACGGTTGTTTATTGAAACTGCAACATGGAACTCTGACAATTACATACAGTGCATTTCAAATCTGAGAGTGGAATTCAAAACCAAAAGCAGATTTTCCTATTTCCGTGAGAATGAAATTTCATGGATATATTCACCTCGGCATTGTCAGTATAGACATCGACAGGGTTCCACTTGAATTTCAATTAGAATTTTGCAGTGTGATTCTGCAGTGAAGTATAAGTTTCTTTAAATTCCTACATTATTTTTTATTCTAAGTACATGTTAACTAGTACCCAGAAACACGTAAATATGCATTGTTGATGTCTTCTATTTTTGGTAATACCTACATATCTGAACAGTTATTTAGTCAAATGAAGAACGCAAAATAAAAAACAAGAATACGTCTGACAGATCACCATTTGGAGGATATTTTACGAATCGCAACAACACAGCTTTAATAAAGCAAGAACAGTGTTCAGTTCTTTTTATGAGACTGAAGAGACAGACTTTCATCCCTACAATAATGAGTTATTATTATTGTCAATAAATTTTGTAACATTTTTATGTACTGTATCACATTCATTCTGTTTCGTAATTTAAAAAAAAGTTCAAGTATATATTGATTTGGCTTGCAGTGACCTTTAATTTTTGAACTTTTGAACAAAAACTACATATTGTATAATTTAAAAACCGGTGACCCTCACCCTTCCTCTTAAATTTAATTTTAATGTTGTAAAATCCTTCCCGCATCTTAAAATTTTTGCATATGCTACTAATTTCACAGATGTGTGGCCCGGCGACCTTTATGAATATATCGAGGTTTAGTGTAGCGTCCGTATATGATACAGATTTAGAATGCAGAATTAGGAGTTCCTGCTACTATTTGTTTTTGAAATATGTTTATAACAGACATACAGACTTTCGCTAACACACAAGACCACCTTCTAACAACTTGTTTTTCAGGTTCATGGGACCTCAAATATCGTAATTATAACAAAATCTCAATTTCGAAACATAAAAAATACTTTCACTACCATATATGGATAAGAGAAAATAATAATAAAATAAATGAATAATAATAAAAAAAAAATGTAAATATCTAATTATCTTATGTATCAGTATGTATTGCATACCAATTAACTTATCCAAAACAAGTTCGCAAAAATTAAAATACATGTCAAATAAAATATAACTATGTACTATTAAAATAAAAAAGTATCTTTATTCATACAAATTTAAAGCATTTTTAATATTATAATTTCCTTTTCAAAAGCCTCTATTCTTCAAAGAGTCTGTTAGCTAAAAGTAAGCCCGCACATTTTCGGCATGATCTTTATCTTAAATTCACTTGCAATGGATTAAGCGAAAAAATAAAAATATCTACGTATTTTTCAATATTTCTTGACTTCGTCACTTACGATTTGAACCTTACATACCATGCAAATGAATAAAAATTCCCTTGCTTTCAACGGTTGAACAATTTGCAAAGCGACTCCTTCTACTTCATAAGTGAAGGGAATATGCGATTTTTTCCTGCCATTTTTTTAAAAATCCTCCTTTTTTTATGTATATGCTTACATATTATTATTCCTTCATAGCTAGCTTCTCTCGGGAAAGTGCCGTCAACGTGGGAAGGTAGCGAAGTTGCAAAGCGTAGCAGGTGGCTTTGTGACTATTAAAAAAAAATCACTTTCACATGGTTTTCGCATACCTTTTCCATTCTTTTCGGTTTTTTGATTCTCTCCCTTCACCCTCGGTTAGCATTTTTGTGAATGAATCTCTCGTAATCTCCCAATGTTTACGTTTGAAGTAGGAATTCACTCAGTGTGAATTACTTGCGTTACAAGATTTCAAACGAAGTGTGACTGTTTGTAGAAATATGAAAAGCCAACAATTAACTTATATTTCTTTTAAGAGATGTTGCTTTTGGAGTTTTTTGTTTTTTCCGCTGATAAATTAAAAAGTTAGATATTCATTTAAGGTCATATTGTTTATTTATTACCTTTGGGAAAGTTTATTTAATATAATGTGAGAGATAGGTTTAAAAATAAAGATAGTTCAAGTATAAAAATAATTTGATGTTTAATTGTATTTCTGACACCCTTTCCAAATACTCTTCCGTCTTATATGTATACTAGTGAATCTGCAGATCAGAAGCCTCAACGTTCCATGTGCATTACTCATTACTTTGCAGATAATTTTTATAAAATAATTGTTAATACAGTCGAATCTCGTTAACGTGAATTACTTTTAACATGAACTGTTTTTACAATCCCCATCAATATGAAGTTTAGTTTAATTATATGAAAATTAATTACTGATAACATGAACTACTGAAAACTTGAACAAATTTTTTAGTCCCCTTGAGGTTCACGTTAACGAGGTTCAACCGCATATATAGATACTTACGTTTTTACGGGGGGAAGGGGGGGGGCACCCTCACCTCCTTTTGAATCTGTCTTTATCTCCGTGTAATGTGCATATTTCCCTATAACTGATTTAGAATGCTGAATTTGAACTTTCTGCTAATATACTTTTGATTTATGTTGATGACAGATGCACAGGTATATCGCTAGAGAGAGAAAAAAAAAAAAAAAACTTTGTATTCAGAGGATCTCTTAATATGTAACCACAGCAATACCTAGATTTAAAAAATTGGAACAAAAAACAATACCTTCAGAAAAATATATTGGCAAAAGAAAGTTATATATCTATAAATAAAAAGGAAAACGAATTGCTTACGTAAGATTGAGTTGGCTAGAATGACATTCGTAATGAAATATTGTCGGAGTTAAAAAAAAAAAAAAGAAAAGTTTTTAAATTGATATATTTTAAGATTGATTTGATAATTTTTAAGCATTTTTTTCTTTCATTTTTTATACTTTTTTTTATTGTTCAAATCGATTAAAATTAGTTTCATCTCTTTGTACATTTCTGCGTGCTTTTTCTGCTATACGGCAGCTTTAGTTTTTGACAATTTTTGTTTTATTTACTTTTTAATCGTCATGTTAAATACTACTATTATTATATTCCTAATAGGTCTTCGAATTCGTGTCAGTCGATCTTTGCAAATGAACCCATTTTCAGTGTTGTCATATTCGCCAAATCAAAAACAGTGGCCTAATGTCGTGATAAACAGCCAAGAATGAAAAAAAAAAAAAAAAAAAATTATTTAATAAAAATAAAAATAAAAATAAAAATAAAAAAATAAAAAAAAGTAATGGAATTCGAGTCATGAAATGTAATTTAAATTTAATTATTATTTATTAAAATTAGCTTCAGCGATATTCATCAAAATCGTTGTTAGTTTGTTTCTGGAAGGGATATACCTAAAGACCCAAAATGTATTACTTTTTACTTTCTCTTACCCGTAAGGTAGAGAAAGTATTCTTTTTGGGTCAAATTTTCGAAAGTGAGTTTTTGTTATATTTACACTTTTTGAGGTCCTCTGAATATGAACATCATGTTTTTAGTAGTTGGTCTGTGTGTCTCTGTGTCTGTCTGTGAGTCTGTGTGTGTGTCTGTTATCAGCATATCTCAAAAACAAATTATAGCAGAAAGTCCAAACTTGGTATTCTAAATGTGTATGATATAGGGATGTTACACTAAACTTTTCGTTGAGATCAAGCAAATGGTTCGTGTACAGGGACACCCAAGAGAATTCAAATACATTACGTCTATGGGGGAAATTGCAGGTAAATAGAATTTAACATCTATAGACTGCACTAAACCAAATGAAACGAATATATATATATATATTTATATGCGTAAAAACATGTCTCATGTAGAATATGGTACGGAAATCATTCACTGTTCGTTTACAGGGCTACACAGTCGAACTAGATAAAAGTGCGACAATAGTTGCAAATTGATGGAAGTGTATTTCAGGCTGATTGTTACTATAGGATTACATTTAGATGCACCATGTGGTCTGTACATAATCTTCAAAAGATATACAGGGCTGCAGATATTTAAGCGATAACATTCTTTTTTGTTCTTAGTGGATGTGCTTTACTATAATATTTTACCATTTCCAGGAAAGCTGTTCAAATGAATTCCTCATAGAGATATGGTAAATAATGTATATTTTTAAGCTAAATATTCATTTTTTTTTTTTTTTTATATATATATATATATATTTACACGTTTTGAGGTTTCCTGATTACCGAAGTCAAGTTTTTTAACGTTTGATCTTTGTCTGTGTGTCTTAAAGTAATTTAAAAGCGAATAATTTCAAGAGATCCAAATGTTGAATTTTGAAGTTAATGTAAGTCTGTTGCTGGAAAAGTTTGATCAAGATTTAAGTTTCAAGCAATGTTGCGTGTGAAAGTCGTCTGAATAATTTTAAGTGAACTTTTAATTTTAATAACAGATTTAAAGTCTATATATATGTAGGTGCAGTAATGAAACGGGGGGTTGAGGGGGCCTCCCTCACACAGAACTAATTATCATATAAAACTCTTTCGAAGCCTAATTTGAATTGTTTTAACATATGTTTGCATATCAGAACTTTCAATCTGTATTTATAGTATTAAATTTCAGGGTAAGAGAAAGTCGTGTAAGTGACACACCAGATTATTATTATTATTTTTCGGTTTGAATTTATTATTTATATTATTTATATTATTATTTAGTATAATCATTTTAAATATTTTATTTTATTTTAATCTTTTCTTTTAAGTTATTTTAATGTTTTGACCATTTGGTGGGTTTTAGCGGGAGGCGAGAAAAAACCGCCAAATCTTTTAGATTTATTTATTTCAAATCACGGGTAAAATTAAAATTTTGTTTTCAATACATTGTTGCAGTTGTGACATCATTTTCTTCCCCGATAAATCGTCCTTCTTCCATTATTTTTTTCAATCCTCCAAACGGTGGACAAAAATTTAATTTTTCTTCCAATGCATTTTTGTACCGTTGATGTCGGTTTCAAATGTTAGTTTTGGGAAACTTGGGCTTTTATTATTAGGAATATTATGATGTATTCTCTGCCCCTCCACTTTGTCATTTTACAAGCAATAAATTCTTTTCTTTCTTTCTTTCTTTTTTTCTTTTTAGGTATAATTTCTTGCAATTTACTTTTAAGACAAGAAGAAAAAAAAAAATCCTGTGAGAGACAATCGACATTTTTTGTGGTCTTCCTGGCTGCACTTATCTCGATTTTTCATCAACTTTCTGCTACGTTTGTTCTGATTTTCTGTTAATCTGGCACACCTGTAATTTTGTCGTAATTCTAGTTACTATCCGTAATATTTAGTCTTGACGTGATTCTAGTTTTTTGCAATTTCTTAGAGTTTTAGTGTCTACCATATTGAAAACAAAAGGAGTGAATTGCGTGTTCCGCATGCTATGTTTGATGCTGCCAGATAAAGGAGAATCGCTTAATTTTCACGTTTTCTTTATCCTTTAATTATTATTATCGCTATTTAAATAATTTCTTATTATTCGATTTTAATTTTTGCGATTCTCAAATACTATGATTTTGTTATTAGTTGTTATACAGTGGATGCAATGAGTTAGATATTGTTATATTTATTTTGTTTAATGTATGTGTATTATGAAGTTAATTTCACTGAAAGGTTGTTTATTTAATCCTTTAACGATCGTATTATTTTTAAGTAAATTATCATCTGTAGATATTTTACTGTTGAAATTCTAAAAGAAGAAACTGCTTTCTCTCTCTGTTGTTGTTGATTTTTTTTTTTTTTTTCCTCTTTTAATCTATGAACTGAATCTGGATATAATGGATAGTGTTTATTCAAGCATTGTGATTATTATTATTATCATCGTTGTTGTTGTTTTTGTTTTTGCTATTATTATTATTTCACGGGGTATTTTTAAATAAGCTAAAATCCTAAATTAACTAATAATAAAATATATTAAAAACAACTAATAGCATTTTCTAAAATTAATATTATTTTGAGATTATATCCTTTTAAAATTTTATTTTGATTTAGAATAAAGACTGGTTTAAGACAATCACTTTTAAATATATGTTTATGGAGAGACAAAAGCCGATCCCTATTGTTAAACTAATGTTAAAACATTTGCTAAACTTGCTCAATTAAATTTCTTTGTACATGCAAGACGCATATACTGTTCTTATCTGATAGACTTTTGTAATGGAACTCGCTTATATTACAATTAATTATATTTGCATTAGATATAGTTCTAATATGACTATTTTCATCGTTAAAAGTCACCAGATTTAGAAAATAACAAAAAATAAAAAGCAAAATATTTTTTTTCGGCTTTTTGGTAACTCGACACCCCTATAACTTTAATACATGTTAAACTGGAATACTGAAATAATAATTACTGTCTAAAAATGAAACTTTTTTTTTTTTTTTGCATTCTCTTGGTCAGCATGTAATACAATGAATGTCATGTTACTTCGTGATTATTATCAAATTATTCCTGCCCAATATGTGTTTTGAGTACCATCACGATTTTCTCCTAAAGATCCGTACCATGCTACATCTTTAAAGATAACCGTATCTCAAAACCGGCTGACTGCTCCCTGACCGTTCTAGTGAGCAAGTTATTATTATTCTTTTAATTTTTTTGTTTTATCTTTTATTTTTGGTCTTTCTCTCTGTTTCTGAGGCCAGAAGTTGGGCCGGGCAAGCAACTAGCCAACAGCCTCCTCAATGGCCCTAACCTGTCTGACGGGCAAGCAAGCCCATTTCATTTGTATATAGGAGAGTGTGGGCTTGTTGTGTTGACATTGTACTGAGATGTTCGATGCTGGTTCTTCTTGCGTTATGAATTGATTTTGAATCTGGTGAGTCACAAAAAAAAAAAAAAAAAAAAAAATCTAGTTTAACGGTCACTTTTCCCTATCTTCCTGTTCTTCATAATGATGCATCGACACGCTTTGCTGTTATGGTTGGGTGATTCACGTGAGGTGTGGTACTTGAAACATCCTCATTTTGCTTTTCTGGTACATTGTTTTAATTCTCTTATCTGCTGGTATATTTATTAGCTGTCATCGTGTTTTGATGGCTTAGGCTTCTGCATCGAAATATAAAGTCTTTTCTTTGAGAGGTGATGTGCAAATAATAGCAATACTGTCTCTTTCTGATATTTCCTGTGTCGATTGTTTCCGCTTTTACAATTCTTTAAGATGTAAGAGTGAATGAAACTGAAGCGAATGATTTAGCATGCATGTATAAGTTTTAAATGTTACGCTTAATTTATGTGTTATACTTTTCGCTTTCCGTACATTGGATTTGGAGATGCTATTAGAATTAGTGATAGTTCAAGATTTATTTGTATCACAATCTTCAGTTGGCATTTTATCAAAAATACGAACTGAACTCTTTTAAGTTTGAACTCTAATAAAGATTTGAAATTGCTTTTTTTAAAGTTCATTATGTTGAAATAAAGTCATTTTAAATTAACGTGGAGTATTTATTCCTCTTTTATTTGTTCGATGTTTTCGCATAATTGAGACATTGCATTACTATATGAAGGGATCTGTAAATTATGTCCGAAAAGAAGGAAGGGGTGTTTTATCTACAAAGTATGATAAATTGTTACAAGAAGAAAAAGATTGGTTAAAACATGTATTTAAAACTGGAAAACAATTAAGGTGTCATTGTTTCCAAGCAACTTATAAAATTAATAAATTATTTTTTAATTGAAATGTTTTAAGATATGTTTTCTTTATTTAAATTGCGACAGCTTCAAACTTCAAACAAAATCATTCAAGATCTTGATATTTCTGAAGTTGTTGTTTTCAGTAAATAAGTATTACATAACTTTTATTTATTATTATTTTTATTTTTATTTCTATAAGACTAAAATTGATAATCATTTCTGATAAAGATACTGTAAAGCAGCGATCGTCATACTCTTTGACTGTCGCTCGTTGGAATAGCTGGTTTGAGCGTCATGTTGATACTCTTTCACTTTACGAACCACCAAATTCATAGTTTAAAATTCCGCAGACAATTAATATTATTGATACAGAAATGTAAATCAATTTCTAAAATAAAAAAATCAGAGTATATCCATTTAATATATTTTTTAATTAAACCTGTTTTATAATTAAAAATAATTAATTAATTAATTTTTATAAATTTTTATTTATCATTATTATTACAAGAAAAACGTAAATAATAGTAAGAACGAGGCGTAAATGTTATTGATTCTAATAAAGCAATTATAGAGAAATAATCTGATTACCTTCTTATTGTTTGCGCATTACAATAAACCCAAACGAAAAATTTAACTACAGTAATAAATTACTATTTTCATATGTAAAACTACATTTACTAAATTTAATAATGTGTATATTATATTGTTAGATTATATATATATATAATAAATAAATAAATAAATAAATATTTTTGTACGTACAGTCGGTAACAAAAGTGTCCGAACACTAGCAAAAATTCCTATGTAAAAAAAGTACACTTCATACGGTTTTGTTAAATAAATCCTTGTTGAATCCTGTTCTTAGTCAGTCTAAGAACAGGATTCGATAAAGATTTATTTAACAGAGCCGTATGAAGTGTACTCTTTTTACATAGGAATGTTTGCTAGTGTTCGGAGACTTTTGTTACCGACTGTACATTTTAAATTTTTTATTTAAGAATTCGAATATGCTAATAAATTAAGAATAATTTCTAGCTAAATGCAGATCGCAAATTCAAAGCGATAACTATGCCTGATACATACAATTCAAATTTTTGTGATAAAAAATATTCCATTTATCTTCTCTCACATACAGAAAATTCTGAAATCCAATGTTGTGAGTGACTAAGAAAATCCTGAAGTTAAAATTAATATCAATGTAATTTCTAATGAAACATTTAAAAATGTAAACAATTTTTAGACTTTTCTATGGACCACCGATTGCCGATCACTGCTTTAAAGTATTAATTATTCATTCATTAAGTGTTCTATCTGTGACATGCTAATGAAGTATACCCTCCCAGCAAACACACAACTATCTTATTGACACAATAAAGATGTTTTTCGTAAGATAGCAGATGTATCACTTCGATGCCAGTAAATCTTAACATTTCTGTGAACGAAAGTGTCCAGAAAAATGGTACCTTTAGCGATACGTTAATGGGTTATCGGTATGGTACCAGAAATCCGACACAGAAACGAACTTCACCTATACATTTGATACATATACTATACGAATTTTGATACTTCTGGCACGAAAACGTTATAAAACTAGTTGGCATAGGTGGACTCTGCTCAGTTCCCCATCATATTTATGTTCTCATAAATTTCTAGTGCGAGACATATTATAATCATGTTAAAAGAAATGAATTTGACCAAAGCTTGATATAGTGATAGAATGAAATCCCCGCCTAATAGCTTATCCACCGTTAAGTTCGAAATATATATCTTATTCTAATCTATTAATTTATTTTATCAGGTTCAATTCCGTTGTTTAGTTTTCATGCTACTATTTCCAATGGAATAATCCTCAAAATTCATATTTATATGAAAAATTTACAATTTCGCTATGTTGATAAAATCGTAAATTACGAATGATTTACGAAATTTTCCTATTAGAATATTTGTATTCAATCATGTTCAAACAAATATCATAAATGTAATTTTGAAGTTGTCTAATGTATTTAGGATCCTCAAAATGGAAATTTATGCTAAATTTTGCCTTATTCTGACATGTTAAGTAAATCGTAAATTCCAAATAACTTACGAATTTTTTAAATTGGAAAAATCATAGTCTATGATATTCATGCCAGTATCCTATATAATATTTCGAAAGTGGTTGGACATCTTTACGATGAAAATATCCCTCAAGATTGACGTTTATGTGAAATTTGGCTCTATGCTGCCATGTTAAGAAATTCGTAATTTTCCAATAACTTAACGAAATTTTTATATTGGAAAATTCATAGTCATTAATATTCATGCCAGTGTTCTAAATAATATTTCAAAAGTAGTCTGACATCTTTATGATGAAAATATCTCTCAAAATTGACGTTTATGTGAAATTTTGCCCTATACTGCCATGTTAAGAAATTCGTAAATTTCCAATAACTTGAGAAAATTTCAAGGTAGCACATTTATAGTTACTAATGTTCATTCCGGCATCAAACCTGATATTTTAAAACTGGTCTGACATTTTTACAGTAAAAAGTTTCCATTTAATGCATGTTTAAGTGATTTTTTGTCCTATTCTCCCATGTTAAGAAAATCGTAAATTTCTCATAACTTACGACGTTTTTTAATTCGAATGTTGCAAAAGAATAGGGTTCTTGCCAGTGTCGAAAGTAATATTTTAAAACTGATCTGACCTCTCTGCGATCATTTGTTCGTGAGATATCGTGTTAACAGACTAACAAACTAACGGACTAACACACTGACACACTAACGGACTGGCACACTAACAGACACCCTACAGACAGACACCATACAAATTTTGTCATTTTCGGATTCCTCACACCTGAAAACGTGTAAAAAAGTCAAAAAACCGAGGTCGAAAATTTTCACGATACCCAAGTTCCCCATACCTATAGTATGATGGGGAACTAAAAAGACACAAATTTGTTTTGACTGGTGTCAGATGGTTATCATTTTGAATATCGTAATAATTATCAAAAATGTAATATTTATCGACATTTATATGTACGTCAAAAATGCTGGGGCGTAGTTCTTAATTAAGACACTCTTTCAATTGAAAGGGTGGCCTTTAGCGTTCCTAATGATAACTGGACTCGTACAAAACAAAAGGCTTTTGCATGATTGCAAGTTAATAATTTCTTAGAATACACGCAAATTTATTAAGAAATATTTAGTGGTGACAGTGATTAAAACTCAGCGAAAATAACGTTACAATATCGTTAGCATTTCGATTCTTCAAATATGGGGTTAAAAATTTATCATATCTCTGATAGCAGAGTAATATCTGGCATCTGAAACATTACTGGCGCATTGTAAAACTACCAGGTTTCGAATGTCTGTTTGATAACAACTATTTGATACATCTGTACATCGGGTAGAAATATCATATTTTTGGTACCGTACCGTACAGACTCCTCGTATATGATATAACTTTATTTTTCACGAAAAAGATATCTAAATGTTACTCAAAAGCTGACATATATGGCAAATCGGATACATATGATACCAAAACGTAATGTTTCTGATACTTATATGTGTTCGCTGGGCTATGTTAATGTGTGATGACAATAACGTTCTCTATAACGGGAATATTCACAGTAGCATCTTCCTGATACCTACACAAAAAAGAAGATAAAATGTGTAACATGCCTGTGAAAAATAGAATTAAAGTCTGACATAAAAGTCCATGTGTTCAATAAGATTAATGTATACCGTTAATAAAAACTCTAGGCTTTTAGTTTTTTAATGTAAAATATTAAAAATACACAAAAAACTTAATGTTATTTTTATCACAATTCTATAAAAGTTAACCATTACACAAAACATTATAGGGTATGAAGGCACTACACAAATGTGACCGCGTGTTACAGGTCAAAAGAGGATAAAGCAACTATGGAATTTTTTTTTTTGCTGTAATTACTGGATGAAATCATATAATGAAAAATTTCACATTCCCAGTTTTATCAGTCTACTACTAACATTTCAGAGTGAAACAGGTGGTTAAAAGATAAATATATTAATTTTTAACTGTATATTTATATGGGAAAAAATATTTGTTTGTAGCAGAAAATTTATAAATCAAATTCACTGTACATTTACATATAATTAAACTTAGATCTTCATTAACTTGAAAATTTAGGAATTAGTGTTTTAAGATGCTTACGATAAGCTTGTATGATTATTTTGTCATTTGTGCATGAAATGAAACATTTCCTGTTCTCCCGGTAGATATATACATATAATTTCTTTCACTGCATTTCAAAAAGCGAATTCAGTTCTCGCGATATATTTTTATTTTTCAGTTTTGGTTTCATAAATAACATATTTTTACTATATTTTAATACTTTTGCAATATGCGTTAATAATCTTTGAACGTGTGGCAAACAACTAGCTGTTTAACAATTAGTGTTAATGATCTGTCTCTTCCTTTTAACCCTTTAAATGCTTCAAGCGTATGTATACGTTTTTCCGAAATACGATCCACTGTATTGTACTACTAGCAGT
This sequence comes from Salticus scenicus, assembly GCA_963930645.1. NCBI lineage: Eukaryota > Metazoa > Arthropoda > Arachnida > Araneae > Salticidae > Salticus > Salticus scenicus. The sequence goes on along the minus strand of OZ005652.1, from coordinate 173,998,219 downwards.
GAAACTACTGACACGGCTTGGCTTCACTGTAAAAAAAAAAAAAAACCCTATTACCAGCTGCAATCTGTGATTTATTTTATCCAATCGCAGAGAATTTCTTGCAAGAAATTCTCTGTGATTGGATAAAATAAATCACAGATTGCAGCTGGTAATAGTTATTTTTTTACAGTGTATGCAATAAAATAACCGTGAACGTGATCTTGACAGTGATTTCGAAGTATTTACTTATTTTAGAGTTGAGAGAGAAAAGTGGCACTGGGAAGTGCATCTCTAAGTTTTCCTCGCAGGTAAGGTGTTAATATTTCAAGGAACAAAATTCTATGGATTCACGATTTTCCGCTTATGAAATGTTTGTTGTTTTTAAAATTTCAATAAAGCATTTGAATATCGCTCGGAAACATTCGTTTTCATATTTTTTCGCTTATTTTATTGCTCAAAATCAGTTTTAAGTGCCTTATATCCTTGAGAAACAAAGTTTAAGTTCTCTCTTATTATTGTGAAGTGTTTCTCTTATTAATTTTATTTAAGATGTAAGTAATATTTAATTTTATATTCTCTTTTCTCTTACTTGTCAATTTTTTGCCTTGATCCATTGCATGTAATTCAACTTAAAGAAAATGTTCAAAAATAACGTAAAGTTTTAAAGTAATTATAGATGTATTGAAGTTTTTAAAACAATTTATTTTGAAAAAGAGCGTTTTAAATAGCACAAGGCAGTACAGTCGTCCCCACTTAATCGGGTAACGGATAATCGAATACCCCGCTTATAAGAATATAAATTTATAGCACCAATATTTTCCCCATAGAAGTAGCGTTGAATTTCCTCGTTTAAAGAAATATTTTTTACAACTCCACCCCGCTTAATCGCATAAACACTCAATGTTTCTTAAATAAAATTCCTCTATTTCTGGGCAGACTTTTTCTCTCATTTTCAAAAAAAAAAAAAAAAAAAAAAATCCGTTCTTCTTTTAAAAAACCTTTTATAACTAAGGCATGTCCTACAAACATGAGACGGCATTCCTCCCGAGGTGATAAAAATTGTTTTGCAAAAGCCAATTTTATAAAATCAGCAACTGATAATGAAATTAGAAACTAAAATACAAATTATCTCCAGGAGTTAAAAATCACAAATTTTGAAAGTTTTTAGATGATTGAAATAGAACTTTATGAACTCATAGATGTGGGTGAAGATTGAGAAACAGAAAGAGATGAAGAGTTTAATCTTCTAATAAACTTTAAATGAAAGCGATAAAGAAGAGCAAGTAGATTCTCCTCCAATGATAAATGAAGTTGCAAAATCCTTTAATATTCATCGTCATTTTGAGTCTCATAGAAGCGATTATAATCGATTCATGTGCTTTAAAAAAAGAAATCGAAAAATTTTTAGTTAAGTCTATGTCAAAGTAATCAATCATAACTGTTTATTTTATTTTATTTTATTTTATTTTTGTAAAAAATAAAATTATAAGTACATTTTATTTTGTATTTATTCCAAGCTTAATTGCATTTACAAATTACTGTAATATGTTAACGTAGTAAAAGTTTGTTAAATATTTGAATAAGAAAGAGGTATCGATCATTTATCTTTACATGTAAGCATAAAATCGTTATAGTTATACATGTAATTGCGTTTCTAGTCTTCCCCGCATAATCGAATACACCGCTTAATCGAATTAATATAGTTGGAACGGTAGATATTCGTTTAAGCGGGGCCGACTGTATATAAATAACGAAATTGAAAGATAACGACAATTATCAGTTAAATCTGAATGATAAGTTTTTCATTTATTCAAATTCCTGGTGAATCATTAGCTACATTCCAAGATTAAATTACAGAAATATAAACTTCAGGTTCTTGACTTCAATGTTAATAAATTCGTATGGCTCAATTGGAATTACAGAAATATAAACTTAAAGTTCTTCAGTTCATAGATTCGTCTGGTTCAATTGTTAGGGGCGGTCTCGGATTGCAAAGCTGCAATGTTTTTAGTTTTATCCCATATTGTAATATATGTGACTTTAAGCATACGATATTTTAATTTTCAATTTTATTTATTTGCCAATGTTTTAAATACAACTTAAAAAAAAAAAATTATTATATTTATATCATATTAAATATTACAACAGTATTCATTTTACAAAGTATATGTATGATTAGAGTTTACACCAGCCATGAAAATTTCAGAATTTGTCCAGAAGAACTACTTACATTAAAATTTAGTGGTCTAAAAATATAAAATATTTTGAACAGTTTTTTTTTTTTTTTTGCTTTATTTATTGTATTTTATTTTTAACTAATTTACTTTTTATTCTGTTTTAGGTAAGTCGTGCATTTTTGCAACTATCAACTGTGTTTTATTGGCAGATATCTCATGAGGTACGATACTAATATTTTGTGTTGCGTTATATTAAGAAGTTTTATATATATAGACTATGCTAGTTAAACTATTTTATAATTTATTCGGAAGACATTATGTGTGTATATATATATATATATGCCATTTATCATCTGAATTGTTTTATTGCGTCGATTTCGTTATGTACTATAGTATATTCTTCCCTTTTTTTTTTTTTTTTTTTTTTTAAAACCCCCCGAAATAGATTTTGTAGCGTCTGCGTTGTATAGTTTTTTGACCAAATGTCTCAGAAATTTTTCAGTAAACAATTTTTTTTAATAAAATATGTCTCTTTTATTTGTTTATTTATTTTCAGTTTATTTATTTATTTTTTTTTTTTTTATCAACTCTTTATTATTATTTGTTTTACTAAATTTATACGGCTGAAGATATTAAAATTTTGTATTCAAAATATCAATAAACTGTAGCATGATATTTCAAAGATAATTTAAATACTTAAAAATAAATAAATATATATATATCTACCTTTTTAGTGCTAGAGGCCTATTTCAGTCGGTACAGCGTTGTCGAATTTTTATACGTCACTCTGATAGTGCTAAGGGCCTATTTCAGTCGGTTTATTGAATGGGGTACAACTTTGACATGAGTCCCCCCCAAGGTACAACGTTGACATGAGTCCCCCCCCCAAGGTACAACGTTGACATGAGTCCCCCCCCCCCAAGGTACAACGTTGACATGAGTCCCCCCAAGGCACAGCTTTGACATGAGTCCTCCCCAGGCCCAACTTTGACATGAGTCCCCCCCCCCAAGGCCCAACTTTGACATGAGTCCCCCCCAAGGCCCAACTTTGACATGAGTCCCCCCCAAGGCCCAACTTTGACATGAGTCCCCCCCAAGGCACAACTTTGACATGAGTCCCCCCCCAAGGCACACCTCCCTCTCATTGGGAAAAAGAGAAAAAAACGTTGTTTTGCGGCTATAAGACAGTTTGGACTTCCAACGTTATTTGTTACAGTATCTGCAGCCGAAACACATTGGTTTGATTTAATGAAAACTTTATCATGGACTTTAGATCGTCACGAATTAACTAAAGAAGAATTTGTCGATAATAACAAGTTTAGCAGTAGGCCTCTGGCACTAAATTAAAATCTGTCAATGTCAGATTTTCATGTTTTAAATAATGAAATAATGTCGTGTCTGTATAATTTTTATTTAGTTTTTATTATAATACAGGTGCGGGGAATTTTGGTAGTTTTGAAAATTTTCTAAGTTGTCAGTCTGTAGATTAGTCAGTTTGTTAGTCTCTTAGTATGTACAGACATAATCTCTAGAATGAATTATTGTGGAGACATCAGACCAGTTTTGATATATCATTTTATAATATTAGCCAAAACCCTATGAACTTTCAACGTTCTACTTTGAAAACACTAAGTTATTCGAAAATGAAGATTTTTCTTAACATGGCAGAATACGATAAAATTTTCGGATTGTTATTTTCATCGTAAAGAATTCGTAGCAGTATTAAAATATCGTTCATGATATATTGGCATGAACATTATTAAATATGAATTTTCGTCATTAAAAATTTGGTAATTCGAAATTGTTGTACTGATATTTTTACGTAAATCGTTGTAAAACATGTTTCTTTTATTTATAAATAGCAACGAGAAGCAGATAGCACGTTTTACATTTTACAGGCACCGTGTCTCACCCCACTCTGTCCGGATAGAGATTTTGCCTTGGAAGATTTTCTGCATAATTATGATTTTAATCAAAGCATTACGATTCAGACCGTAAATTGGCTTCATATATATACATATATACTATATGTATACACAAGCAGACCCGACAGACGTTGCCCTGTTCAAATGTTGTAAATCCAAAAATTATCCAATTTTTAAAATAAACTATAAATTGTTTGGACTGTTTTGATGAAAAAAATATGGGGGGAAAATTTTTAAATGCCTGATGCCACCACGCGTACTGTTATCACAACTCAATCTATCTATTCCGTGTGAGTGTATCTGTATACTATAAACTTAAATGTGTTGAGTACAAACTTAAAACTGTCTTAAATAATAGCAAGAAAAAGAAAAAAAACTCAAATCATTTTCATGACAGTAATATATTTTTTAATGTACAAAAAAGTAAATATTTAAATATATTTTTAATCTTTAATACTAACAAGATTTTTTTTTTTTTTTTTTTTTTTTTTTTTTTAAATTCTTAATACGATTTTACGAACAATATTTTTAGTTAATCCCTGGGGAGTACAAACGAAGAAGCTCGATGGTTTGCCAACCCTTGAACACGCAACATATAATTGGCCATGCAAAAAGCCCGGATTTTCTAGATCCAACCCACAAATTGATACTGTTTGTCCTTATGACTTATTAGTAGTCATTGCGAATGCCAAGGAAATTGGAAATTGCAAACGTTTGAATGGAATGGGCGAATTTGAAGGGATCATTGAGATCCGTGGTGGAAGAACAACTTCACCTTGAAACTTACCGTTTAAAATGGTAGCTTCAAGAACTTTGCCCATGATTTTTTTTTTTTTTTTTTTTTTTTTTAAATGACCAATCGCTTTTGTGCATTCAAATTTCGAAGCAAAAGATTGGTGAACCAATCTTCAATAGCAAGTTATGTGGTGGCATTCCAGGATAGTTGACAACTTCCTCAGGATCGACAACAGTATCGATCGATTTGATTTATATTTCATTGCCAAGCAATGACTGTTGTATTTTAAAATTAATTCCGTTGACATCTATAATTTTTGCGACCAAAATAGCTCGCTCACGTAGTCACGCGTGATTAGTGTAATCAGCTTGCAAATCTGGAAATATACTTTCAATCAAAGCCTCTTTGTTAGCCACGATATTGCAAAAATTGTCTGGGAGTCGGATGCATTGTGTATTTTCATGCAATTGAATTTTTTCGTTACCAATGTTGAGCAATTGTTCAGAGAATGCCAATGGATCATTTTGAAGTTGAACATGCATATTTATCGTAAGTAATAAATTACTGATATTTCGCCACAGGTATGATTCTTTCAAACATGCGTTAAATTCGTCCGCATATATAGCACGTGGAATGACCGGCAAATCTGTCTGAAATCGCCGGACAGCATCAGCAGAGCACCACCGAAAAGTCTGGTGTTATCATTGAGATCTTTCAGCGTGCTATCGAGAGCTTGAAGTGAATGCTTGTGGACCACAGATAATTTTGCATTTTCTTAAAACCTCAGCCATGCCTAAATGCTTCTTTATGTTACACATTGCGTCTGGATTTGTGTGAATGTTCAATGGCAACTTGAATGCTGAATGCCCGCCCACCATCAAGCAAGGTCGCTGCAATGCCTGATGAAGCAATTGCCAACGCAGTATGATTTTGTGATCGAATGCGCGCAAGTAATAGTGAGATGAGGAATGCTTTGCCAGTGCCACTGGGTGCATAAAAAAAAAAAAAAAAAAAAAAAAAAAAGAATCCGCCTTGTTGTGCTGCAATTGACAAATTAATTTGATCATATATATTCTTTTGTTCAACAGTGAGCACTACTTGCTCATTATTAGCAACAAAAGTAGCCAAAGAGGTCGTATCAAACTGTTAACGTCGCTGTTAATGATTTCTGCTGCTGGGCGGTTAGGCGATGGCATGCTGAAAAAAATGAGTGGCATATTCGAAATGAGAATACAAATATTCTCAATCTTTTATTAACGCCTCGTTATATATTTCCGGCGAAAAATTGATATTGTGATCTTGATCAGCAATCCAAATGCGATGTAGAATGTCCTCACTCATCGAATCTTTATATTTATCCCAGAGAGCAGAAGCTTCAGACGGAAAACATGTCGTCAATAATATAGCGAATAATTGACGAATTTGATGAGGAAAGGAACTCAGTACTGCATCTGCAAGTGTGATATCCTAGTGGTTATCATCTTTCAGTAAATGCAATTGACGACACGCAACAAAGTACGTGTCGTAAAAAGTACCATTGACTGTTCGCAAATATTGAGCATTATCACATGCTACAACGAATTTTGAAACATTATGTACAAGGGGATTCCCAAACATTCTGTAATTTGTTTAATTTGTTACTGGTCCCCTTTTTGACTTTGGGATAAAACTTTCGCCGAAATATATTAGGTAAAACATGTTCTTTACACCCTACAATCTTGGAATCTTAAATAGGGAAAAGTAAGGGCATAAGGCAAGGAGATGTGTAGCTTCTGCTTTGAGTCAAGAAAATTGTGGTGTCTTAATTTACGTGCTTATGACACTTTACGAATGAGCTTTTTAAAGGAATCGCATCTTTCGAAATATTTTAAGACTTTTCAACAAAATCGAAAAGTGCTTATGAATTTGTTTTGTCTGTCCGCGTTCTCATTTCTGCAATTTTTTTTTCCCTTCTAATTCTTTCAAAGTGATGATATTTGTGATTCGGGTTCATTATAAATTTTTCCTGTCGAAAATAGAGTGTAATATAGTAGTACTATAGTAGTTTGTATACAGTAGGGTTGCACAGCCGTTTTGGCTGGAGGGCCACTCTCGCTGTTGACTGGAGCATGAAGGGCCACATGCAAGATAATATAAAAGAATTAAACTGTGCATATATGTTCGCTGTGTAGGCACACTATCATCAGGTGCACTATCGTTGTAATGGACGCAAAGACTTTTTTTGCCCGATTTCTGAGTGTGGAACTTCTTTAGCTGCAGGAATCTCTGTAGCACTATTTTTTTGATTGCTCCTTTGTCTGAGGATCATAAATGTGTCACTAACTTAGACAGAAAGTTCTTTAAAACTTCAAAATGTTTTCAGATTATTTTTTCTTCTTTTCAGAATTCAAACATTTGTGCACAGATTAAAAAAAAAAAAAAAAAAAATCTACAAATCGGCATGATTTGTACATTTATAATACTAAGACCTTTAGCTTTTGTTTGCCACCAAATTTATTCTTCTATGTCAACTCATTGGGTGCAAAGCTAGGAACTTTTCAGCCTCCCTTCGTATGTCTTATATTTTTGCGAATGCAACTCTAGTACATTTGCAAACACTGAAAATCTTGGTGGTCATTTTGAAGCACAAAATGGTCCATTCTCACCAGATAAAAGCATTTGAATGTTTTGTCAGCTATGCCTGCTATAAAATTGTGTCCTATACATTCTTTTAGCTGCTGCTTCGTTTCTGTTTGTGACCCCATAAATTATAAATGATCCCCATCATTATAGCAGTCTGTGTTTTTATCAGTTATACAAAATAATTAGTAAGTATCAATCAGTTTTTTTTTTTTTTTATGTCACCAGACAGAAATAAATTCGACTAACTGCACATTTGAAGTTTTTATTATTATTTTTTAATGGAAATTAATTAGTATAAATTTACATTAAATCGTTATTTCATCATTAATTTTAATACATATAATTAGGTTTTTGAGACAGATTAAAAAAAATAATAAAAAAAAAAAAAAATGGAGGAGGAGCTTTTATTTACTGATCGTTACATTTTTTAGTTTTTAATCTTCTCAGATATATAAAGATAAATAATGACCAATAGATTATTCCGTAATTTTTCCATTAAAAATTTAAGAAACCTATTGTGGGTTACACTGCTGAGAAATATGTATAAAATCCAACATTTTCATCCCCCTCCCCCGCAAAAAAAGAAAAGTTTTTATGAATGTCAGTTTTGCGAGTACAAAAAATAACAAATTTTATCTCTTTTTTATTTTTTCGCTCCTGCTGATGATACATGCAATCTATAATGTTGGTCCTTCTGCGGGCCGCAAATTGATAGCTACTGGGCCGCAGGTTGTGCACCTCTAGTATACAGGGACTTTCAAAAGAATTTCATTACGTTACGGTATGTGAAAAATATTTCTTTAAAGCACATTTCAATTTTCAATCTTTTTATACCGCACAAACCATAACGAAAATAGCATGTATTATTCAGATGCACAGCAGTGTATTAGGTTAATTTCTTTAGAAATCGACCTATTGCAATCACTTCGTTTATCTATATCTATCTATCTATCTATCTATAATGAAAATTTTGTCATCACGATGACTCCCGAAATAATACTCGAAATCGAACCAAATTTGGACAGTGAACTAATCTTATAAATATCTTTGATGAGTTCATTAACCAAGTTGCTCCGACTTTTTGTTTCCAAGTGGAAGCCACTTGAAAATTTCAAACCGACATTTTAAAAAGCATATTTAAAGCAAGATTTCCATGATTTTTGATGTAAATACAGGCCACATAAGGGTCTCAATGAAGTTTATTAATGAAGTTTATCCGCCATTTTTAATTATGTGGCAAATATTTTAAGTTAAGCGGGACCACTTGAAATCAGGCTACCACTTGGAAATTTAAAATCACTATAACTTCCGAAATAATACTCCAAATCGAACCAAATTTAGACAGTGTCTTAAATTATCTTATAAATATCTTAGATGAGTTTATTAATCAAGTTGCTCCGCCATTTTGTTTTCAAGTGGAGACCACTTGAAAATTTCAAATTCAAATTGTAAAAAGCTTATTCCGAATTTGTTTGAAATTTGATGTAAATATACACTACATAAGGGTCTCAATGATGTTTATTAATGAAATTTATCCGTCATTTTTAATAAAGTGGTAGATAACTTAAGTTAAGCGGGGCCACTTGAAATCACGCTACCACTTGAAAATTGAAAATCACAATAACTTCTGAAATAATACTCCAAATCGAACCAAATTTGGACAGTGTCTTAACTTATCTTATAAATAACTTAGATGAATTTGTTAACCAAGTTGCTCCGCCATTTTGTCTTCAAGTGGAGACCACTTGAAAATTTCAAATTCAAATTGTAAAAGGCGTATTCCGATTTTTTTTTTTTTTTTTAATGCGTACATAGATTACACAAGTGTCTCAAATAACTTTATTAATGAACATTATTGGCCATTTTTAATAAAGTGGCGGATATCTTAAGTTAAGCGGGACCACTTGAAATCAGGCCACCACTTGAAAATTTAATACCATGATAACTTCCGAAATAATACTCCAAATGGAACCAAATTTGAACAGTGTCTTAACTTATCTTATAAATATCTTAGATGAGTTTGCTAACCAAGTTGCTCTTCCATTTTGTTTTCAAGTGCAGACCACTTGAAAATTTCAAATTTAAATTGTAAAAAGCGTATTCCTAAATTGTTTGAATTTTGATGTAAATACAGACCACATAAGGATCTTAATGAAGTTTATTGATAAACTATATCCGCCATTTTTAATAAAGTGGCAGATATCTTAAGTTAAGCGGGGCCACTTGAAATCCGGCTCCTACTTGAAAATTTAAATCACGATAACTTCTGAAAAAATACTCCAAATCAAACCAAATTTGGACAGTGATATTATCATATAAATTATCTTGAATGTTTTCACTGGGCAACTTGTCCCGACATCTTGTTTCTAAGTTCCAGACACTTGAAATCACACTGCCACTTGAAAATATGCCATCACGATAACTTTTAAAATACTATACTGATTGAAATAAAAGTTGGAGAGTAAACTTATGGTTCAAATATCTAGGATAATTTCACTTGGTGACTTGATCCGCAATTTTATTTCTAAGTGGCGGCCACTTGAAAATTTGTCATTATGGTAACTTTAGTAATACAGAATCAATTCGCATCAAATTTGGGTAGTGGATTTATCATTCAAATATCTCAGATAAGTTCGCTGGGCATCTCACTCCCCCTTTTTTTTTACAAGTGGTGCCACCTGAAAATTTCTTATGACGATAATTTTTGAAATACTGATTTAATTTAAACTAGAACGGGACAATGAACTTATCGTACAAATATACTGGATGATCTCTATGGGCAAGTTACTTTGTCATTTTGTTTCGAAGTCGTAGCCACTTAGACTGCCACTTGAAAATTTGCCATAAGAATAACTTTTGAAACACGGCACTGATTTAAACCACAGTTGGACAGTGAACCTATGCTTCAAATATTTTGGATGTGTTTGCTTGGCAACTTGTTCCACTGTATTGTTTCCAAGTGGCGGCCACTTGAAAATTTGTGATCACGGTAACTTTAGAAATACTTAATCAATTCAAATTAAAGTTGAAAAATGGATTTATCATTCAAACAACAAAAATTTAGAAAATTCACGTAACTCGTGAACCAATCACGTTATTGCGTCCAACTTTGGTATATCGATAAAAAGTATTTTCTCGCCAAAAGTCGCCAAAAAAAGTCGCCATAGGTGAAAAGTTGCCAAATTTGGCGCCAATTCCATTATCTGCGTTACTGGATCTTTTTAATGCGTTTTTAAGGAAAAATTAGTCTATTTTAATGCTAAAACAAACTAGAAATGCAGAAAACTAAAATTTTAGCAGCTTACTAAGCCTCTTTGAAAGAATTTCTACAAAAAAAAAAAAAAAAATCTTTTTTCAAATTTGCAACGATATCTTAGATGAGAAACTTTCTCTGCCATTTTGGTCGAAGTGGCAGCCACTTAATTATTCAACACGATGACTTCTGAGATTTTGAATTAATTCGAACTATATATGTACAGTAGACTTATCTCACAAATACATTTCATATATTTGTCAACTTAACCCAGCATTTTGTTTCCAAGTGCCGGCCACTTGAAAATTTTAAATTTACATAAAAATGTATTTATGAACCGATTTGCTTAAAACTCCATATCTGCATAGCCTACATCAATATTTCTACCAAGTGCATTAATAATTTGTAGCCGCCATTTTGAAACAAAATGACGGCTACTTGATAAGGAAAAAGAAATCAACCTACCCTTCCGAAAAAGCCGGAAGGAATTGTTTTTTTATGGCATACATTATGATCAGCAAGCATTAAAGATTAGTTTGCATTGACTTATAAAAGTATTCAAATAACTTATGGGATACAAGTAGAAATTCATCACAATGTATCTTTGGTTGTTTTAGGAATTTTTAACTCTTGTATTTGTAATAAAGTTGAAAAATTAAAACGTGGTGTAGGTTGTTGAATACAGTTGGAAAGTACTTTATAATAATCTATGCAAACCACATGGTTTTTCTTTCTGTTTTTAATTACATTCTGCTACAATTTATAACAAGTCAGTTTTTTAAAAAGGTAAATGTAGAACTTAGAATTGCGAGGGTTGGGGGGAGCCTGAAAATAAGGTCTTAGATTACATAATGTGATGTTACTTCTCTTTCTGCATGTATGTATGTATCTTGCCTATTAAATTGACCTTGGAAAAATGTCTCATCAATTATGTCTTGTTGTAATTATGACAGTCAAGTTTTGTCACACCTTTTGATATTTGGAAGTTTTGCACGGGAAAAAAGAATAAGAAAAAGGAAGTGGGGAAACACCGAATCTCGAAATACTTGCATGCACTTGAACTTCACTTATGCTTGTGGGCGTAGTTCAAGAGTAGGTGAAGCACTACACAGTCCGTGTTTTCCGATGTACATATTTTTTTTTTCCCCTCCTGCCTCTTATAGGGCACATCACAGTTACTGCAATTGACTAGTGAAGCACAACTGTATGTTTTGCATACAGTGATAAGCAAGATATAGGCGATTCAGTGATAAGCAAGCTAATATTGATAAGCTGAGTCGAGTCAAGTTGAAACAGTGTTTCCAGATTTGGAGACTTTTTTATTCAATATCCACTACTAAAGTTTAATTGTAACGGTTGTCTAATCACTTTGAAGATTAATCATCCATTGTATATATCAAATATCACTTCTCAAAATTAATCGTGATAGTTGATTAAAAAAGTCCCCAAGTCTGGTAATACTGAGTTTAAACTGATATGTTGCGACTATTATTAAGGTTGGGGGGGGGGGGGGGCAAAGAGAACGCATTTTTGTTCATTAAGCAGGATTAGGGGGAGGGGTGGGGGACTTTTTTTTCTTTCAAACAAAATCTAACCCAGTGTTTTTTTTTTTTTTCCCTTCCGGGTTTTATTAGTTTTATTTTTTTTACTCAAAAAATAAATAAAGGGGTATAGAAAAAGGAGCGGGTACTAAGAATCTTGCGGAAAATTAATTAGAATGTTGGTAGATATATTATAACATGAGGTATAATATTAGTGCGCCGACTAAAAAAAATAAATGTTAATTTATTGAAATAAAAATTTTAAAATTTAATTTTAAAAGTTCTAAAGTTTTTTTGATTAAGTTGTAACGAAAAAAAAAAAAAAAAAAAGAATAACTCTACATTAAATATTCTAAAACTCTGTTTATCTACCCTTTGCAATAAAGAAGTGGATTGAAATAACTTTTTCGTGTTGCTTTATTAATTTTTACTTCCTTATACAAAGTTTAAGGAAGTATAGTAATCCCGATTTGCGAAATGGATTTTGTATTTCACATTGCTCGAAAACGAATGATCGTTGAATGTTGCCAATTTATACGTGTGACTGTCATGATGTCTAGTTGTACACCTGCAAGTGTCGTCTTAACACGAGCTCTCATTTTAGAAATATCAACGACTTAACACGATTTTTCGTGACGTCTGTATGTGTGTGAGTGTGTATCTTACATAACTCAAAAACGGTTGGACGTAGAATGTTGCGAATTGGTATATAGGTTTGTTATAACATCTAGTTGTGCACCTCCCTTTTTGGTCTTTCTGTAACTCTCCGTTTTGGAGATATTTACGAAAATTATATTCATAATGGCAAATATACAAAAAATCTGGAGTGACTCCACTCGACTTTCCGAACATTGAGTAATTAGAAGTTTTGTAGAGAAAGTAAAGAAAGAGGAGTTGTTTAACAAACAAAAGAGATAAAACCATAATAAAGTGTTTGAGTATTTTTCTCCATATATTACACGATGTTTTATTTAACGCTACTGAACTTTGAGCCCATAGATCATAATGATAAAGAATTTTCGTTGTGTCCCTGTAAAAAACCTATAAATGCTAGATTCCCCAAAATGCTTATAGTTAGTGCAACAGTGATTTATAATATTCATATAAATTTTCAGTTCAATTGAATAAGGCGTTTAGATGCTATCACACTTTTAACTAGTATGTTGTGGCCACCATATGACTTTCTTCTATATTTTCCTATACAAATTCACTCAGTAAAAATAATTTATTAAAATTATTATTTAAAAAAATTATCTTCCATGATAATGCAGATGATTTCCATATTAGAGAAGTAATATAACACTAAATATTCAAAAAAAGTCAATTGTATTGTCAATATTACATTAAAAAAATCGATAACTTCATTTTAAATTATTTCAGATCTATGGTTCAACCATTCGTTTTAAAGGTACTGGCGAGCTCTTTTGAAAGATACCCATCATGAAAATTTACTCCCCCCCAGGGGGGGGGGAGGCGACATACAAAATATTTTTCCCAGTTGACTATCTATAATAAATAATTCTGGTAAATTCCATAATGATTATTAAAAAATAATTCTCTTTATGCACATTTACACAAAATTTTGTGCTATACCACCATGTTAAAAATTTAGAAAAAGCGGGATGGCAACGCAACCTGTAAGACAATTTTTACCAAAAGTTGATAGGCACTAATTTATGTCAAGGTGCAACTGCATACCAATTTGTATGAAATTCTGTGAAGTAGATCCTGAGATACAGTTGCCACAAAAGTTTGTCACACACACGCAGAGACTGACAGACAAACAGACAGACATTTTCTAAAAATGGTCAAATCGTGTTCTACAGCTCTCAAAACGCGTAAATCCATCAAAAACCCGAGGTCGAAAATTTTTACGAATCCAATACTTTCTTCTATTGAATATAGAAGAAAGTAAAAATTAAGTCCCACTGGCCATAATGATAAAGAATTTTTCTTTGTGTCCCTGTAAAAAAAACTGTAAGTGCTAAATTCACCAAAATCTATACAGTTCATGGAACTGTGACCTATAACATGTGCACAAATTTTTTGTTCAGATTAAATAAGCGTTTAGACGCTATCGCACTTTTAAAAATTTGGCCCCATAGGACATAATGATAAAGAATTTTTCTTTGTGCCCCTGTAAAAAAAACTGTAAGTGCCAGATTCTCCAAACTCTATACAGATTGAGTAACTGTGACCTATAATATGTGTATAAATTTTTTGTTCAATTGAAGAAAGCGTTTAGATGCTATCGCACTTTTAAGATTTTGGTCCCATACACCCCAATGATAAAGAATTTTTCTTTGTGTTCCTGTAAAAAAACTATAAGTGCTAGATTCACCAAAATCTATAGGGTTCGTACTATGGTGACTTACAATATACGCACCAACTTTCAGCTTATTCGAACAAAGCGTTTAGTTCGAATAAGAGTTCGAATTGAGTTAGACGCTAGCGTGTTCACTCACAGACATACACACACACATACATATATCATCGTAAAAATAGTGAAAACGGACTCAGGGGACCTCGAAACGTATAGAAACATCGAAATCTCGAATTCGGATTTTTGACATGATTACAATACTTTCCTCACTATAGTGTTCGGAAAGTAAAAATTGGCCATTATATATGACCTACCATCAAAGAGATTTCAAAATAAGCTAATGGTAGAGTCCGCGATGATATAATAAGTTGTCAACACTTTTGCGTGTAGAAAAGTAATTTGAAAAGACATAAGCAGGTTCTAGTCGACGAATGCATTTTATTTAATGAATATTCAACCCGTAAATGGAACCGGTAATGATATTTTTATGAAAGTTGCCAATATTTTTGCTTGTAGAAAGTAATTGCTAAAGACATAAACAGGTTCTAGTCGATGAATGCACTTTAATGAATATTCAGCACGTAGATAGAGCACGTAATGATACTGTTATGAAAGTTGCCGATATTTTTGAGTGTAGAAAGTAATTCTTAATGTATAAGCAGGTTCTAGTCGACGAATGCACTTTATTTTGTTTTAGTCTTGTTTGTTATTTAAAGAATTTTCGAAGAATTTAGTTCAGCGCTATAAACCAATGTATCTTTTCCGAAAATTCCAGAATTCTGTTCTTAATGAAGTTAGAGCTTCCAAAATTTGGCAACGCTAAACTACAAATTTTTGCAAAATTCGGTCGCCAAGTCGCCAAATTTGACGCAAAATCGCCAAAATTGATGCCAAGACAAAAATTAGCGTTGGCTACAAACTTGGCGTTTTGGCGAGATTAGTGATCAAATTTGGCGGCAAATAGTGTTTCAGGGTAGCCAGAATTAGTAAATATTTTCTCAATTTTAACTGAATTAATTGTTTCTTTAAAATGTATAATTTTTCACCTCTAACGGAGAAAAGTTCTCCCATAATGTAATGTTTAACTATTTGATAGTACGTAATACGCCTTTGGAATATAATTGAAACATTCTCTTCTATGCGGCGAATTTATATGCAAATACTTTAGAACCAACATTGACACAGGTCTATTTTCTTAATGCAGTTTTGTTGATTTTGTCTGGCATGTGTCACTCAGTTCCACATGAAAGCATATTTTTAGACTAACTAAAGATGCTATGTAAAGAGTCTAGTAGTTAGTACTCTTTCTTTCTCTGTTGTATAAAAGACAACCCATGTTTACCAATTTGTGATGCACAAAAGTTTTGTATTTATCAGTCTGTGTAAGTAAATGTTATAGCGTCTTCTCGGATTTTATATATATATATTTCTTTTATTATAATTGTTGCGGTGAAAATATGTCTAAAGGCACGATGAACAAAATAACTTTTTATTTATTTCAACAAAGGTCAGTCATTTTGACGTTCTTGGCGAAAACAAATGTGACAATAAATATTATTTAAGAGTTGCTGAAATAAGGAAGCTCTATCTCAATATGAAACGGAATTAATTACCTTTTTTAGGTATACATTATACCCTCCCCCCAATATCTATCTATCTATCTATATTTGACATTGAGAGATTGTGCGACATGTTGAATATTGTTCTAAAGAAATATTTGTGCTCTGCAATGAATATAATGCTGTTTTGTTTTCATGGATTTTATGGTACAGATGATACTTTTATTGGATTGTTTTAAGATGATTCGTCGAATGAAGTACATTCATGGATTAGAACTTGTCTATTTATTTATGAAACACTTACCACTCATGAAATTCTCCACGTTTTTGTGTCACTATGTATAGTTTGAGAGGTGTATATGGAATTTGTGAGGGGGAAATAAAAAAAAAAAAAAAAAAAAAAAAAATCGTGAAAATCATTCAATTTTAGTAGTCACATAATTGTCTGGTTATAGTTTTATAAAATCAGTAATTTAATATAATATTGTAAACGAAGTTCTGTCATACAAAGATTATTTTAAAGGGATCAGTTTAAAAAAAAGAAAGAAATTTAATGAAGGGGTCTTGGAGGGGTTAATTTCTAACTTTCTTTTTCTTTCTTTCTTTCTTTTCTTTCTTTTCTTTCTTTTTTTTATTTACTGTTTAAAAATTTTAGAAACGTTAAAAAAAAGAAAAAAAATTGCCTTTTACATTGTATCTACAAAATAAATAACTGAAAATCATGTGCCTCTAATAGTTTTATTCAAATACGATTCGCTTTTTAGATGTTTCATCTTCGGATTTCTCCTTTCAAAGCGGAGAAAATCGTTTACTTGTCAAAAGAGAAGGGAACATTTTTCTTTTTCTATTACGCTTAAGCAAAAATTAAGTTATTATTGCTTTTCTTCTTTGGCTTTTAGATAAAAGCTTTTAAAGAGGTAGTTAAGTCGCAGCATTATTGACTTAATACCAAGAGAATATTGCGCTCATTTATTTTGTTTAATCGCTTATCTTTTTGTTAGAGACGGTTATTTTTTAAAAGTTAAAATGTTTCAATTATCGGAAATAAATTGTACGCGCTTCTCGTTATTTTCTTTTCCTTCATTTGTTTATGAATTTGCATCTTGATGTCATTTGATAGAGAATATGAAGGTTAGATCGCGTTTATCTTTTAAAGCACTTATGTTTTTGAAATCCTTAAAATAGCATATTTTATAGGATTTTGAGTGAAGAATGCACTATTAATTTATCTAGGATCGGTTGATTGCTTTAATTTCTATTCAAATACATACTGTTTTCCTTGCTGTTATGTTTAACATATTTCTTTTCTTTCTTCTTATATATATAACGGAGATTTTAAGTATGCTTAATAATAAAAAAAACAATGATGATATATCGATTTAAATTTTAACTAATTTATAGATTTTTTTTTTCTTTTCTCTTTTTTTTTTTTTTCCTTTTATTATTTTCTATGTTTTTTGTATGAAATTTTTAATTATAGTTATTTTTGAATATTATTAAATTTATCAAACTATGAAATAATTTATCATTTTCATTATTGATACATTCAACTACGGAAGACATGCATAAAATTTTTGTTTCATATATTTGTAAAATATAAAGTGGCTCCAATCAAACTTTTGAATTTTCAAAAAATTATTTTGTCAATAAAAATTGCACAAAATTTATAGTAAAGCTAATAAAAAAATATTGTTAATTTAAGCAAATGCAAAGAAATTTTATTGACATTTCGTAGATGTGTTAACAATATATTTTTTATTGAAATATCTCTCATAGAACGCAGTGCTTTGGAATTCTTTCTGGTGTCCCTGTACACAAACCATTGACGGTATTTACTCCATTTTCAATAGCGAACATCCCATAGAGAACTTGAATAACATATATCAAGAAATTTTATAAATATTTGCGGGAGTTGCGGACAGACGCAGACAGACAAACTGAAGTCATAAACATTTTTCAACTTTGTTAGAAAGTGTTGCAAAGAAAAAATTCAATCAAGAACCCTAAGAAAATTAATCTTTTGGATAAAGGAGCCATCAAAATTTCCCTTGTGTTCAATCAAAATTTGTGTATCAATAAACATTTAAAAAAATATTACATGTAATAAAGAATTGTGTGGTCTTGGGTCCTTCACTTTTGCCAGCAGATTTTGAATCGATTTTTTAAATTTATTATCGTTCACCTATCTATATTAATGTAAATAAATAAAAAGGGAAGGAATATAATCTGCTTTTCATAATGAATAACACACTCTTCTGTGTTAAAAGGTGCTATTTTTAAGTTAGAGAGCTGTTTGATTTTCAAAAAGCAAAAACATTCTGCATGAACTTTTTTTTAAATATTAATGCTATTATTGGCAAATTTCCCTATCTTGCTCCATTGAATTTCACTCCATTTTTATTTCAGTGAATCATATCAGATATGATATTATTGTACCTTTTAAATTTTCATAGTATGTTCCGTTTTATATAGGCATTTTGCTTCTCCGTTTGTGTTGTAAGGGTTTATCTTATATTGTAGGTTTTCTTGAACTTCTATAAGTAGTTGTCAGAGCCCCCTCTTCCCGGGTTAGAAATGGGCAGGGAGCTACTAGTAAAAAAAGTACACTTTTCAGATCTCTAAAGGCAGTTTTGTATTTTTAACTGCATATTTAACATTTGAGATCTGAACTGTTATTTTGAAATTAAGTTATGTATTTGTATATGATAAATATATGTTTATTTTGAACTTAATTTTTGCTTGTTACAAATGTATAAATGAATGTTGATGGTCATACATTGAAGAATGATGTGATGTCCATGTAAATAAAACTACAGTTTGCAGGTTTTCCTCTAAACTTGTAATTATAAGTTAATATCCCTTAGAAAGCTTTTGGAGAGAGGTAAATATTTCCTTTGACTTATAACGATTAAATAGATAATTGGTCATAACAAGCAATTCTATCCTAACGAAATTTTTAACAGGTTCAGTGTGGGTACATGCTAAAATCGAATGATTGATTATGATTAATATAGTGATATATGGCTTTTTCATTATAATAAATAAGAGATAAGCCAAAAAATTCTTCTTTGTAAAGAATTTAAAATAGAAGAATACATAAAATAGGGCAAAGGGTTGCTTTTCGTGTGAGAATAAGAAAACTTACCAGAAATGCATTCAATGTGAAATTCAGTAATGCAAAAAGCTATAAATGTGCATTTTTTTTGCCGTATGAAAGAAGGGTGTTATTTTATTTTATTTTAAACAAATTGCCAGGTAGGATGCATTGCCCTCTTGAAACTTTCTGGCAGAAACTCTGGTTGTCGTGAAGCTCAAAATTCTCAAATGTGTTTCAGTGAAATTATGATAAGCAGGGGCGAAACTTTTCAGCGGCCATCCCCGAATTCAGAGGGGTTTTTTTTCTCTCTCTGAATTTCATGTTAAATTATTTTGTTTTTGTAGATTTTTCTGATTTTGAATGTTTAATTTGCGTATAAATGTATTAAGAACTCACTAAATATCACTTTTATATATAGGTAGCTATATGGTCTACCTTTAATACGTCTTCCCTAATCTGCATACAAGTAGCAGTTTTCAGGGTTTTTGCATGTCAGGTTGTTTTACCGCTGTTTAAAATGTGAAATAGTTGTTATGCAATATTTATTTTCAGTTGACAAAATAAATTCAATTTTTATATGCCAGAAAAAAAAAAAAAAAAAAAAAACAGCTATTTTATTTTCAGTTAATTAAACCGTAAGGAAAAAATAAATAAACTTACATGGAGTCGTTTTATAATATTGCAGTTTGTTTATCTGATTTTCATTTAAGAAATTATTCCTTACAACAAAATTGCTTTATTGAGTTACCTTTAATGGCTTTAGAAAAACCGTTGAATGTATAGTAACTGTCATCTACAATGACTTAATTTACATAATAATTCCTTCTTCATAACACTTTTCTTCTGCACTAACAAGTAGCCATATTGCTTTATTGAAACATTAGACCTGCAGGAAGGCCATTATTTTTGTTCATTATCACCAGTTCTTTTAGCAGTTCTTTTTGAGCTATTGTACCAAAATTGTATCCACAAGCAGTTCCCTTCGGAATCAAATCTGATTCTTATGCTAATCGAAAGACTATGTATGAGAAGTTACTCCAAGGTTTGTCAGCTTAGAAATAGTACTTAATGAAGACATTGTGTTGATAGGAAACCTAACTGAAATATAATCGAAAAACAACATGATATAAAGAAGGCGTTTCTCTAAATACACCCAATCCAGTTTATGAAATAGTTCCAATTTGTCCCTTTTTGTTCAGTGGTTAAGTGCATTTCATGATAAAAGGTTTTCGATCCGGTGTTTTAAATTTGCAACCTTCAGATCTGACGTTTGATTGCTTTTGATAGTCTCTTTTAATATCACTCAGAAATCTCAGTTTGAATCGGTATTGAAATTCCGAGTTTAGTTTTTATGTTAATGTTGTTTCTTTCTTTTTTATCTTTATGGAGATTTAGAAATTTTTATTAATAACATGCGTATATAAACAACTGTCTTTTTACAATCCGCATTTCACCCTATTCTGTCAGTTCTTTGTTATTTGCAAAGTTGAGATTTTGATTTTTTTTTTTTTTTTTTTTTTAAGTAATGAGAATGTACTATAGTTTGTCGTTACATGTTTCTGTTTGAATTATTTCATAAGCTTGTATCTTTTGAGTTAATCGCCATAGCTGAAGTTAAAGTTATGATAAAACTGGCGCAACATGCTTTCAGGTGAATAAATTGCAACATCGAGATGTGGCGATTTTCGTGCACGTTGGGGCACTCCATACATGTTTATCAATAAAAAAAATAGAAGTAAAAATAAAAACTCTGAGTCGTGATTTTTTGACTTATGTCACTTTTCTTGACGAGATGTATACTTTCTGATAAAATACCAACTTGATAATGTTTTTAGGGGGAGGGGGGAGGTAACTAGTTGTTTAAAATGTGTTTTTAGTGTGTTTTTAAAAAAGCTTTGTTTGCTTAACGTGTCCTAGATTTTTGAAGATTTTTTCCCCCCCCCTATTAGTCGCTTAAAAGTAAAGAACGTTAATAGCAGTAATTTGTAAAAAGCTTCCAATTCGCAAATTCAATTTTCTCTCTTTTGTGTATTTTAAGATAATATACCGTAAGATTTCGCAAAAGCTCATCCCTTCCATGCCTCCTCTGCTTTTCACCTGAATTTCGTTTGTTCTGCAATGTACCAAATAAGCGTCCCCTACGTTCAACGGAAGATTCTATCTGAATAGGAGACAGTTTATTACGTTATTTATTTCTGTTTTAAGATTCCGTCTTTATAAATGTGAACATTGGTTTATTTTATAATAAATCGGACACTGTGATTATTTGAAAAGGGAAAACGTAAGCTTCCTAAAATCCCTTTTCGAAGTGGGAAAAATGTTTCCCGCATTTTTCTGGTTACTTGAATGCCGGTTAACCAAAAGCTAACTGTATTTTTTTAATCCCTCCAACATAGTATATATATGCGTGCGTGTATGTGTTTTGCTTTAAAATCATTTTTTTATGTCACTTAATTTTAGTAGGAAATTACATGTCAATTTCTATATTTTTGCCGATGCTTACAGTTTATCCACCCCCTCCCCAAATATATCCCAATTTCACTTGAAGACTGAGGGGGCGCTTGAACGGTATTTTACAGTGTATATTTATATATACACAGAAATACATTTTGTGTATGTGTACGATTTTAATCGGTTACTTGTTTTTCCTTGAGGTATGAATGGGATAATGGTTTGAAAACTTTCCAAGAATTTTCTTGATATTTGTTTAAATGTTGCTTAGCAGTTTTTTCATAATTCTTTTTAGTTAAAAAAGCTTTTATTTGTAGTCTCCCTTTTTCTAGCTTTGTGTAATTAACTTCGATAAAAGTAGAATTTTACTTAGACTGAGATGAAATCATGAAGTATTTAGCAATTTATTAAACTTTAAAAACAGTGTTAAATTTTGCAGTCATTTTAATGAAAGCATATAATTTAAATCACATACATTGATGAATTAATAGATAAAATTATATAAAAAAAAAAAGATAATCGCATACTTTTTGTATGGTTCTGTGTAATTGCACCAAGAAGTGCTACTATTCACTAAATATTTTAATATTTAATCATGCTTTATTTTATGTGATATTAGGTGAATATTTCTGATTGTCGAATCAACACAATCGTGAAAAAAAAAAAAAAAAAAAAAATTAGCGCCTCCCCCTTTTTTTGTGTGTGTGTGTGTTGGGGGGGGGGGATGCATACGCTAATTGGAGACATTATAAACACAAAATCAACTTTATTACCTTTTTTTTTTTTTCGTATTTATATTGTTATCAGGAAACAGCCTTAATATAACTACTACATTTATGTAATTAAAGGACAAATTTTTCAAGCCCACTAAAAGTTAGATATGAAAGAATGATAACCGAAAAAGTTAAAACTCATTTATGTTTCAAGTTTCTGTTTTTTTACGCATTTAAATCGATATTTCATTTTCCATGACCCGCTGATGGTGTGTCACATTAAAAAAAAAAAAAAAAAAAAAAAAAAAAAAATTGTAATTATCTGTTTATGTATTTGCAATATTAAATGGATGATTTATGTAGACCTTGCACCGGATGTCCCTTTTGACTCAATCCAGTGACTGTGGGTCAAGATCGCCCCATTTCTAATTTAAGATTTTCTTAAGGAGAATCTTGCCAGATGTCATTTCACTTCAAATTTATAATCGAACAAATGCAAGTTGGGTCTTGACACTTGTGACAGCTTCTCCTCAGATCGTGTTATTAATTGAAACACTCTGAATAACTGAATTATTAATTGAAACAATCCACCACTTTCCGCTTTGATGTGAATTAAAAATAATTTATGTGTTTCAGTATATTTTTTTAATCAGTTGAATGCATTATTATTATTATTTTTTTTTTAATGAATCAATTGCGAGGGGTAGAATGTTTTCCTCTACAGACAAATATGTTTTCAAAATTATTGAATTTGAACCAATAACGAGGGGTGGAACGTTATCCTGTAACACCTACAAACATTTTTCCAAAATTATTGGGTTTTGTAACACATTATTATAGGACAAAATTTTTTTTATTCCCGATTGATACATTTGTCTCACGTATATTCGTCAATCACGCATTTTCGACAGTTTGAATCACATACAGTACTTTTCTGCATGAACTCCTCCAATCAGAGAATCGCGATCGCAGAACACCCTCTATCCTTTTCACTTTTAAACATCCTTGGGGTGAATTATCACCAAATGTTGGGTCCGTTGTTTACATTTGTGGATTTTGTTTATTCTTACAAATAATCCTTCCTAAACCCCGAGAAAGTCGTTTGGTAGCTTTTGAGCGACAATGTGTTATATTTTAGAATATACGGTCTTCCGCCTGATAGCAGCTTTAATCTAGTACCTCGGAGTTTCCCGTGGTTTTCTCCGAAACTCTCGTGTGTACGATCTTGGGCCCTTTAAAAAGATCCCTTTATGGAGATCGTCCCACCTAAGTTCTCTTAAGTGTTGTATAACTTTAATTGACTTTAATCTCAGCACTTCAGCGCCACACTATATTAATTTTTCTAATTACTAAGAAGAATAAATGCTGTTTATTAGTCATTTTCTTATAGAATGCCATTAATAATAATAAAAAAAATCTATTTCCCTATCCTTATTTTTTCCTAGAATGGCATGTAAAAAGCGATAATAATTATCGGTAATAATTGGTGCTTTGTTGACTTAATTTCAAGGAATGCTGTCATCGTTGAATTTTTTTCTTTTAATGGATGATCCTTTAATCTGCACTTGTTACATTTCAACATTTTCATTACGAACTTGCTATACTTTGACATCTGTAAACAGCATTACACTTATGGGGAAATCTTTGAGGCAAATGCTAAGTGTTAAAATTATGTTTGTCTTTCTTTCTTTCTTTTCTTTTCTTTTTTAAAGATAGTTTCATTATCAAAATGTACATTTCTACGGCATAAATTTTCATGTTTCTAAATGAAAAGATTATGTAATTATTGCTTTGAGGATAGACTGGTTGCTTGTCTGCCTTTACTTTGTTAAAAAAGGGTGGTTATCATATAATATTTGGTCGTATTGCAACTTTAATTTTCCTCTTCCCCCCCCCCCCCCTGAAGATATTTTTAGTATTGAAATGTATATTTTCGTGTTGTAACTTTTTTTTTTTTTTTTTTAAATATATAAAAGAAAAATTTAGACAATTATTGCTTTAAGGGCCCTCTTCTCTCACCGCCGCTTGAAGCCGAAACTAATGTTATTCTATGGGAAATTTTTCTTTACAAATAACTTATTAACTAATACATATTTTTAAATTCTGTTTTCACATTTTGAAAATTCCCAGCTGTTAAATTGACGGACCTTTTTTAAAAAATTATTTTTTTAATTTTTTATATTTTATTTTGAAGCTGCAAAATACGAATTTTCAATATGTGAGATTTTTTCATTTTGCAATTTCAAAATTAAATATTAAAAATTTAAAAAATACATTTTTGAAAAAGGTCCGTCAATTTAACAGTTGAGAATTTTCTGAATGTGAAAACAGATTTTAAAAATATGTATTAGTTAATAAATTATTTGTAAAGAAAATTTCCTCATAGAATAATAACATTGGCTCGCGCTTCCGTGAAGAAAAGTGGGATTATGAAATAATTATCTGTATTAGTTCCCCATCATGCTATAGGTTTGGGGAACTTAGGTAATCCTTAAAATTGTCTACCTCGGTGTTTTATGTTTGTACACATTTTGAAGTATGAGGAATCCGAATATTACAAAATCGGTGTATTACGAATTTGTAAATATTAGCCGTTATTTTTGTGTAATTCCATCCAAAGAGGCTTAGTCAAGTTAAAAAATGTTAATTTTCCTCATTTCTAGCTTGCTTTGGCTTTAAAAATGGCTCATTTTCCATTAAAAACCGTTAAAAAGCTTCACCAGGGCAGGTAACGGCTTTGGCATATTTTTTGGCGATCTTGATGAGAAAAACCCTTATTATCGATGTATCGATTATCTAAGCTGTAACTCGATTATTCTGAAAGATACTAGAAAATTCTTGAAATATAGGAGGCTATATAAAGAAATCGTATCCCGCCGTTGGTCAGCCATTTGAAGCCAAGTTGCGTGAGCTCTCGCTGACTGCAAGATTTGTCTTTCATTCGTAGACAATTCAGGAACCCTGAATGCGCGACAGGTGTGATATCCGTATGTAGGATTGTCAGTTTGTTAGTTTGTGTACAAACTATATCAAGAACAGATAATAGCAGAGGGGTCGGAACAGTTTTAAAATATCAGTTATGAAGCCTGCAAGAACACATAGTTTATTTTCAATACTCTAATTTGAAAACTTCGAAAGTTATTGAAAATTTATGATTTTTTTAATATTGAAGAATAAGGGAAATTTTCTCATAAACGTGTATTGAAAAAAATTATTTTCGTCGTAAAGATATTGGACCAGTTATAAAATATTATTTGCGGTGCTAGAATGAACATTGGCTATGAACATTTGATTTTGAAAACTTCGTAAATTGTAAAAAATTATGATTTTCTTAACGTGAGAGAATAGGGCAATATTTCACATAAACTTGCATTATGGCGATTATTGGTTTGGACATAATTTAGAGTTGCATGAAAACTAAGATATGAAATTAACGCCAATAAAATTAAATGCAGATTAGGCTAATGTTAATGTATCGAAGCGAAGTTAGGGTAGCCTAGTGGGTGGGGCATATCAGTCTGGTACCAGGCCGAGTATTCGGTAAACTTCATTTCTTTTAAAACTAATGTAGTATGCCGTATAATAAAAGTTCATGAAAACAAGTAAGAAACTGAGCAGAGTTCACTTATGCCAACTAGTTTTAGAACTTGGGGTAGAAGCAGATTTCATATAAATAAAATATTTATATTTAACATGTGAATACACCTTAAATGTACATTTACATACGTGCTTTGCCTCTGGTAATATTTAATGAATATATTTCCTTTCAATGCATTGCTTTATTTTACAACTACAAGAAAAAGGAAGTTTGGGAACATCTTTTTATATCGCGTGAAGTGAAAAGCATACAAACCTGTCTTCAGCATAGCACAATAAAGTGTGACATACATTGTTTAATTGTCGGCTTATTGTATCCTGTTGTCAAAAGCTTCCAATGTTTGTTCTTGAACATAAACAAGGTAGATGAGAGGAGAAAAGAATGATATGTGTAAGTTTTGTAATGTGTGTTTGAATCCACCAATATGTAATTATTTTTGTCTGTAAATAAAATTGGAGAAAGCTCCCTATCACTTAAAATTTCTGAAATTCCAAAATGTTTAATTCAATAATTTCGTTATTCTAAAATTAAACACATCGTTAAATTAAATATTAAGGAAATCCAAAATTATTGCGCGTTTAGATACGAATATGCTGTTTAGTTTATATAAAAATGAGTATCTACATAAATTGTTTACTGTTTTATGATACTGTTATTTTTTAAAGGCGGGTTTTTTTTTTTTTTTTTTTTAAGTACTGAGGACTATTAGTCTTAATCTGGGATTTTTACGGTGTCATTTTTCGATAGTTGGATATTTATCGAAAATATAATTGAATAATTTGAAAGCGAGGTTATAATTTGAAAAAAAAAAAAAAAAAAAAAAAAAAAACTTATCGTCCTCCGTCTTAAATTAAATTCTGCTTTTGCTAGAATTTCATCAATTTTTTTTTTTTTTTTGGGGGGGGGGAGAGTAAAAGAAAAGAAAATTAATAATAATCTGTATCGAAACAAACACTATCGAAAAAAAAAATTTTTAATAATTTTGAATTAGGAAATAAAAAGTGCGCGTGCAAAATGAAATAAAAATAAGTAAAAAAATGAATATAATGATTTAATTTTTATATAAAGCTTGATCGCGTGTTATCTGAAAAAGTAGATGTAAAATTTAAAGTTTATATGGTGCGTGTGACATCTATAAAAATTGTTTTAAGAAATAGAATAGAATAAAGACAGCAACGATGTTGGTTGCATTTTGTTGTATATTTTGAATTTTTTTTTTTTTTTTTTTTGTATTATTTCATTATAATTTTTTGGATAATTCCTTTGATCTTCAAAAAGTGAATTATGGAGTAAGTCTTACTCTTTAAATAAAAGGAAATAAATAATAATAATAATTCAGTTTCAGAATTCAGAAGAGAAACAAGAGATATTTACTTATTTATTTTTGATAAATTATATACACGGAAAATAGCTCTTTTCAGGTCTTATGTTAAATTCATACATATTTCTCTAGAAGAAATTTCTGTAGCTTTAGGGGCGGAGGGGTTTTTTTAGTTCATGAGGGCGGGTTGTGTATGTATGTACGTATTCGAATTTGGCTGCACGTAAATAAATTTATCAAATGAAACGCGTTGCGACCTTTTATATAGAAAAACGGTGGTGAGGGTATGTCATGTTAAGGGCCCCCATCTGAATTCATCATTAACTTATGTTAAATTTTAACTTTCACCAGTATTAAAAAACTTTTGGGTATGTTTACGTTTCTACGTTAGTAAGTAAGTTGAAACTGTAGTAGCGTCACAACAATATCAGCACTGCGTTTCTGTATTAGCATGCAAGCTGAAATTAAGAGCGGACAATACGTAATCTCAGCGACATCCGTGGTCCATGTTATTCTATTGGAAAATTTGTTTCCATAATTATGCATTACCTAATGAATATTTTTCAATTCTGTTTTTACATTTTGAAAATTCACAAGTGTTAGAATAGTACTTGTTTTCCAAAAATAGATTTTTTAAATTTTTAGTATTTCATTTTGCAGTTAGAAAATGAAAAAAAATGCATTTTGGGAAAAATCGCATTTTTGAACTCGAAATGTAAAAATTAAAAAATAATAATAATAATTGAAAATGTGTACTTATTTAAGGGTTATGAATGTTTTGAAAGTGAAAACAGAATTAAAATATACATTAGGTAATGATTAATTGTGTAAACAAATTTTCCCATGGAATAACATAGCTACGGCTTTTCGCGGGATTAGGTATTGTCCCCTCTTAAAATCATAACAGAATCAGAATCTTGAGCGTCAAAATCGGATTAGAATTTTATTCGGGAACTTGTATAGCTGAAAGTGAATATGATTTTAAAGGTATGATATTAAGTCCAAAATCACTTTTCGGGCTGTCATTAAAATAATATTTAAATTTAAATGGCTAGAGTGGTTTTATCATGCTTATAATATGGCGCTATGCATTAATATGGTTTATAAATTTTCATTTATTGCATGAAATTTGGCTTTTTATATATAAAAAAAAGTATAAATATTTCTGTTGAAGGTTGCTTAAAAGTAATTGTTTATATTCTTGAAAATACGTTTTAGTTTCACCGAAGAACTTATCGAATGCACGCAATACATTATGTTATGCTATTCACCTTCCCCGCCCTACCTTTTTATTTTATGGGGGAAGTAGGAGAAAACGTTTGGAAGGGAGGTGTAGTTTAAATTGTACATTTAAATTTCGTCCATAGAAAATAGATAAATAGTTATCTATTTGGTATGAGCAAATCTATTTTCTATGAACTTTGAAATTGAAATCTATTCTGGCTAACTACTGTTAAAAATAATAGTTCAATGTTTCCCCGTAAAAGAGGTGCTGCAAATTAGAGAAATTTAGCTGCAACGAATATTTTAAGAAATTTGGTGCTTATGTTTCACCATTAATGCTATTGGAATGTAAGCACCGTTTAAAAATGGTGCTTACTGTTAAAATAACACTACTAAAATAGTGAAATATAGAGCACCAAATTTCTTAAAAACTTGGTTGCAGCTAAATTTCTCTAATTTGCACCTTTTTTACTGTGAAACATTGAACTATTATTTTTAACTGTGTATAAGACTAAATGCGTTTTTTTTTTTTTTTTTTTTTTTGAAGTTCACTCTAAATCATTCAGCTAATTTTATATGAGAAATCTGGATTCTATAAGTTTTGTTGAGAGTGGGATCATAGAAGGGTAAAATTTTCTAGGGTATAAATTGTATATTCAGTAAGGAAATTGCGTACCGATCTCCAAGGTTGTGAATTCAAAAAATGTTTATTGAATGAAGATAAATGAAATTCCCATAAATAAAGTGATGAGATAACTTACTTCACATTATGTAATATGTACTAAAATAATAATAATAATAATAATAAATAGATAAATAAAAATAAATAAATAAATAATAAAAATAAAGTAAAATAAATACGCATATATAAATATTCTGAATTCGGTATTTAAAAAATAGGCACTACTGTTTAAATATGTATCTGTTAATAACAGCACAAATAATTCTAAGAGGAATTGGCGACGTATATAAGAAAGTGTAAGAGCCCCAGAAATATTGCTTTGCCTAGAGCCCAAGTTATTCTTACCCTACAAATACCTCTGGTGTTGTGTATTTATATATATGAGGATAAGCTGCATGAATTTTGTGCCTTTTTGAACATTGACAGAAATAAAGCTAGTTTATCAGTCTACTAAAGACCAGACTTCTATGATTTCTTAACACAATTTACATCTGTACACTCCTCCTCATATTTATAAGGACACTTTATATTTTGAAATAACTAATATAAAAATAATTGTGAACAAGATTATACTAAGTGCACTTAAAATATATCTAGTATTCTAAAAACCAAAACTTCTATAATTTTTTAAATATGAAACAAAATTAATAAAAAATAATTCAAAATATTTTTTCCCCACGTTTTTAGATGTTCATAATTATAGGGACAATCAAAATTTTTTCGTTTTATTTAACTTACTAGCGGATAAATTACAGTTGACATGCGAATTCGTTAACTACTGGACTAGATAAATTCATATATAAGCCTTCAATTTTTCTTGGGCGGACATTACTGATAATTCCTCGAAAAAAAGAACATTCATGTAGTGAAGTATGATAAATGTGTTT
Source organism: Salticus scenicus (assembly GCA_963930645.1). Taxonomy (NCBI): domain Eukaryota; kingdom Metazoa; phylum Arthropoda; class Arachnida; order Araneae; family Salticidae; genus Salticus; species Salticus scenicus. Next base: position 173,968,131 of record OZ005652.1, on the reverse strand, counting down.
TTTAAGTGGAAGGATAATTTCACGTTGAACTGCTGGCTCGATAGGAGAGAGATCTGATGCAAAATCATAGTTGTTTTACAGCAATAGAAGACTCATTATTCCTCTTACTGTTCTACTCAGACTGTTCAGACTGCTGATGAATTTTCTCGTAATTTTTAACGAAAGATTGGGGTCCACATTTATGCATGTTTTAAATAATTAATAATATGTTAAAATGAATAAAAAGCCTGTAATAATCAATAAGCATTTAATGGGGGAATAAACGTATGTGTTAAAGTTGAATAAAGACAATATTAAATGGTAAAATGTTGCATTTTCGGATGAAAAACATTTTATTCTTGATTAATAAAATGGTTTTAACAGTTACTGGCACGATCTGAAGATAGCGATAGACAGAGCAGATTTTTTAAAGGCAGATATGAATCGGGCATTTTAAAGGTGGATCTATGGTGTTCTGGGGAGCTGTTTCTACTGAATGCAAAATGAATTTAATAATTTCTTCTATTATTATGAACATCAAAAGAATATCCGCAAATTTTATACTTAGAATTCTCATATTTTTGTTAGATTTTGGGGGAGTAATAATATTTTTTTCAACAAGATTTACATTTTTTCTTTACATCTAGAGCAATAGGAAATAGTTTGAAAAAAGAAACTTCTGTATTGTTGCCTTTTCCGTGGCGGAAAAGTTGAAAAAACCTTAACTTATCATATTAGAAAAGTGCATGCAAGTAGAAAGCAATTTTAAATAGTTTAAATGTATTCAGAATATAATCTATGCTGTACGAAATGGTATTGAAACTGAATATTAAAGAAAAAATATATATATACCAGAGAGAATGTCTGACTGTTTCACCCTAAAAAGAGACCCCAAAAATACTAATTTAAAGAATAATTGAAAATAAATACTAAGATTCGAGCTGTCCTTATAATTGTGAACACCTGAAAAATCCTTTTTTTTGACCGTATTTAAAGTTTTTTAAGATAGAAAAACGATAAAACTTTTTAAAATCGTCTATTAATGAAATTCAAATTAATAAAAAATATATTTGTTTAAATAATAGTATTCAGTGTTTAGTTAATATAGAAAAATGGGTGTCCTTATAATTATGAGAAGGAGTGTACACTTCCGATGTAAAATAACTCCATTTTAATATCATTTTTAATTTAGTGTACATCTGCATTAAAACTGAGTAAACATGTTAAACAATATTTTATTTAAAGTATTGAAATATATAGGTTTTCTCTTTTGTAACTATATATATATAATGTTGTGTTATGTGTTATCGAATGCTACAAGCAGGTGAAAGGTTATTTCATGTTTTCGGCCAGTGCAAAAGTTCTTGGTAGTTTGATGAAGCCGTGCGTGGGTTTTATGAGTTCATTTTCCATTTCGTCATCTGCTTTTCTTTTTCTTCATTAACTTTTAATAAGCCCTCAGCATTACCTGGTTCCCATGTTCATTGCATTTCCTACGTAGGTGTCTAGTTAAATCTTCCTCTATGCTGGCACCGATGAGGTTTGAACAGCTGCCGGCGCTGTTTGCATTGGATTCGGGGCCCTTGAACTCATTTTGTCGCACTCCTTGCTCCTTACAGGCTGTTAGCAGCGCGTGACTGTTTTGCCTACAATTAAATCAAGATGAAATAGTCATAATTTTACATGTAGAACAAAATACGATGGTCATTATTTCGAAGTTAATGAATTTTTCTTATCGCCTGATGTATGTGTTTATCATCTTTTACTTCAGCTTTCTTTTTGACCGAAAAAAGATCTTTGATTTCCGTAAAGAAAAAGGTTGTAGTACTTTGTTGACGAAAAAAACTTATATATATATATAACACTTTTTGAGAACTTAGGAAAAATTAGCACTCAAAAAAATTATTTTGTTAGTGATAAATTATAATTGGATTACGTATGATACAACCTTACATATGATACGAATTTACATAACAATTGCAACGTGCGGCGTTCGATAATTTTTCAGTTATGCGAGATACACACACACACATATGTATATGTACATAAACACCTCACTAAAAGTCATATAAAATAGTAGATATCTTTAAAGTGGAGCCCATGTCAAGATCAGATCAGAATTGGTGCTGTACAACCAGAGGTCATGGCAATGACAGCTATAAATTTAGAGCATTCTGCGACCATTCGTTTTTGAGCTATGTTAGATACAAAATGCATTTCTGAAATCGGTTTCGCAATACTTCCTAAAATAATTATATTCTTAACTAGGTACTAACTTTACTCTTTTACTAATTAGTGTCTGTACGGGATTAAAAAATGATATCATTTACTGTATTTTGAACATGTTATCACTGTATAATAGTCCATTATTTGTTCGTATGTTTGCTACTCTATTTAAGGCAATCACACATCAAGAACTTGTAAAATTTTAAATATACGTATGGAAATATTAAAAACAAGTACTTTATTCATTTTGATTTATATGTTAGTACTACTGAGAAGTACAAAAATGTAGATGCCAGCATTATTCAGGCATATTGTATATATACACATCATATTTAATTCTAGATTTACAACTGTATCTTTCATTCGACAACCGAGGTTAGTTTATTACTCCTTTTTTCCTTTGGTAGTTTTTTTTTTTTTATAAATTCATCCAAGGAAAAATAAATTCCCTTTAGAAATTTTAGCTAATTTTTCATCGGGTATGAATTCTAAATTATATTTGATGTAGGTATGTTTTAGGTGTGGTAATTAGTTATTTTCTAGAAAAAAAAAGGGGGAGGAGGTGGGCGATAAAAACTCTTATTGTATTTTGTGGCAAGAATTTTGTATCACTATGCAACAAAGGGCAGATACTATCAATTTGTTCAAGTAAAATTGCTACTCCTTTCTCTACAAGCTGGAATGTCAAGAAGCTAATATGAGCTTGTACAAGTGGAAATTTTTATGAATATTATAATCTGTTATTATATAAAAAAAAAAAATATGTATAAAACCTTTGTCAGTAATAACATATATACTATATATAAAGTTCACTCCATAAGAAAGCAAATTTGTAATAATAAATATAAGAAAAATTTAAAATATGAAAAACATGGATAAGAATTTATAAAAATGTGCCCGTTTTGTTTACTAAAATGGAGAACGATGATATAATATGCATATGTTAGTGCCAACTCATAATAGACAGGAGCCCGAATGTTCAAGCATTTATTTAAATTTACAAAAAGAACTAAAACAAAAATTAAACGTACTAGCTTTTCCCATGCAGATCATCTGAATGATAGTACCTACATATCTAATATGATTTTCAAAAAAATCTCATAAAGAAAATTACTGTGAAATTTCCGCCCCCCCCCCTTTTTTTTTAATTAATAAAAATCTATCATTTTCTAAAATTTGACGGAATGTCATATCACATGTAAACAGAAATTCCATAGTTAATAAATATATCTACAAAAAAAAAAGTTGAAAAATCTAAAAAAAATCTAATGAATGAAAAATCTAAAAAAATACATAATAGGTGGCGTCTCAACTGTCCTGCCAAATAGCCACCAATAAATGCGAGGCCCAACTGGCTTTAAATTTTATTCAAATATACTTCTAATTATGGGATTTTGAGCTTATGTTTCAGCGCAAAAAGTGAATATTTTTTCGATTTTTTTTAAAGAAACTTCAAGTGTATTAGATTAAATCTTTGTGGCCGAAATCCCTAGCCAAAGCGCTTATAATTCCTGCATCTATAATAGCCGAATTTATGCTTTGGGTCTATACGTTGACTAATCAGATGACACCTTACGTCACTATCGTATCGTTCCAACAAAATTGAAGCGTAACTAGTCAATGTTAGTAAAATACTACAATATAGATTTTAGTTTAAATTTGCTTTTAACTTTTTTAACAGTATCAGATATTCACTATAATCTGCATAATCGGGTACAAGAGGTTTTGAGGATTGTTTCCGAATAATAATAATAATAAAATTTGAATTAAAACAAAAAGAAAACATTCTATATATTTTGTGAAGAATTCAGATATGCATAAATGTAAATCTTAAGAGAATGGTATCTACCTGACCCGCCATGCAGCTAGATCAATTTATTCGACAAAATGCAGAACTCTTAAACTCATGTGCATGCATTAGTATTTATGCATAATACAAGTTATCTGACTTTTTAATTTCCATCTGTGTAATGATATCTGTCTTTATATTTCTCAGTTGTATTAATTACTTTATGCCAATTAATTTATGTTATGGAAGAATACAGTTATCTGAGAGAGAGATTATGTTTTTCATTTCTATAAATATATCTTATTTTATATTTCTCAGTAACACCAATTATTTTGTGCTTATTAATTTATCGTTACACAATGTAATCATTACAAAAAATAAAATAAATAACGAAATAAATAAAATAAAACCCTAAGTATATTTTTATTTTCTAAGTAATCGATATAAAATTCTGCACATAACAGAATTTAATTTAGTACGACAGGACTTATTTTAATCTATTCTTCCATATAAACGCATACAGTAATTGTGTTTCATTCCTTACCATCGGTTACTATATTCATTTCTTAAAATTTATTTTAGTATAGGGGAGCCCATTGGCGGCTTTTAAATTTTGGCGATAAATTAAAAATTATTATCATGTAAAGATTTTGACAAGAATTGTGTGAGCTACTTCGGTGTCAAATTTCAAATTTCACGTATAGGTTCTATACTGAAGCTGTTCCATTCCTTTAGCACTATTTTTCTCAATTTTATTTTAATTATTATTATTTTTTTAAATGTTTGCATCTTTTTTTTTGTTGTTGTTGTTGTGTGTGTGTATGTGTGTGTGAAGATCAATTTGTCAAAATAAAAATATATTTTCTTATTTCTTATTATTATTAAATTGAAATGAGGTTTTTATTTAATATCTTTTGAATCAATTATCCGATCCATTTAAATTTTATCCTGATTAATAAATGTACTAATTTTTGATAAAATCTAATAATCCGGCCGGACTAAAAATTGGGGCAGATACAATGACAAATTTTCATCTTTATATATTTAGATAAAAACAAAAATGTATGCACGGTTATTCAAGGTGATAAATAAAAATTGGTAACGACGCTTTCTGAAATAAAATAATACGGCATGTCGTACTTCAAAAACAAGTAATATAAAAAGAATTTTTTAAGTCAATTCCTACTTACAAACGCTATCGAAAAAGTTTCTTTTTAATAATTTTTGAATTAGGAAAAAAAAACCGCGAGTGAAAAATGAAATAAAGATAATTATAAGATTAAAAAAAAAAAAAAAAACTTTTTATATTCCATGTTTTAAATTTTCTGATGAATCATAGAGCTCTTATCAATTTTTAAAGTGATAATGACGTCAATTTTTGTGAGATGCATAATTTAACTTTTTATAATTTTTTAATGTTCGCGTTTAATTAAATTTATTTATTTTTATGTCGAAAGAAAATTAACTCGTAAATTTTTTTTGGCAACAATTGAATTATAGCTAATATTTTAATGGCTATTGTAACGCTATTAGGATGTTATTATTTTCATATTGTAATTAATTATAAGAAAACTAATCAAAAATTCGAAAATCGGACTTCGAAGTATTGTGTTGTCATCGTGTTCTGAGAAATCCTGAAAGTTTAAAATTTCTAGCTAGTCGGGAAGTAAGCTAAAAATCGATTGCAAGATTTGTACAAGAGCGAGAGTGTGAACTAATAGCAGGAATTGAAAAAATAAATAAATAAATAAATAAATAAATAAAAAATAAAAGTAATATAAAAGAATTTTTTAAAGTCAATTCCTACTTACAAACACTATCGAAAAAGTTTTTTTTTTTTTTAATTAACTTTGAATTAAGAAATAAAAAGCGCGCGTGCAAAATGAAAGAAAAATAATTATAAGATAAAAAAAAAAAAAAAAAAAAACTTTTTATGTACCATGTTTTAAACTTTTTGATGAATCATAGAGCTCTTATCAATGTGCATAAAATTTTTAAAGTGACAATGATGTCAATTTTTTTTAAATGTATAATTTAACTTTTTGTAGTTTTTTAATTTTCACGTTTAATTAAATGTATTTATTTTTATGTCGAAAGAAAATGAAATCGTAAATTTCTTTTGGCAACAATTAAATTATAGCTAATATTTTAATGGCTATACTAACGCTATTAGGATGTTATTATTTTCATATTCTAATTAATTATAAGAAAACTGATAAAAAAAAAAAATTCAAAAATCGGATTTGGAAGTATTGTGCTGTCACTGTGTTCTGAGCAATCCTGAAAGTTTCAAATTTCTGCCTAGTTGGGAAGTTAGTTAAACATCGATTGCAAGATTTGTACACAAGGTATAGGGAGAGTGTGAACTAATAGTAGGAATTGAAAAAGAAAGAAAGAAAAACCCTTCCTAGAATTAAAAAAAAAAAAAAAATCAGTTGTTAAAAAATTGATCAGTCATAATTATACTTTATTCATCAAACATAATTATTATTATTTTCTTGTACCTTCTTTGCCTCTCCTGTTCGAACGCATGACTTGTGTTACGAACTGCCTATCGATGTGTAATAACACACAACAGTTTTATAAATGTGAAACAAAGCGAATACAAAATTATTTCCGAAACAACGCCCGAATGAAGTGAGGGTAATTTTACCCGAAGTATTCATCAATCAGATGTGGTCCATTTGATCAGGAAACAATTGTGAAAATGCAGTAATGCTCGCACGGTCTTGTACGAGGCTACCCTTCACAGAACCATGAGAGTAAACTCTAGCGTTGTAGAGTTTCTCACGACATATCTAATCTAATAAATGGTTTTGACATGAGATCGATCGATATTAAGCTTATAATAAATAAATAAAATATAAATAAATAAATAATTTTTTCTATATACATAAAAAGTGTTTTATTAGTGAATATTTTCGACACCGCTTTTCGATAGATTTACCCATTTTGAGATGTCATGAACATGATTTCACTATTTTTAGAGAATGTTTTACAGAAAGGGCACATCTCAGTTTTTACAATGAATAAAAGCACCAAACTTATATATGAGACGAATATTATGATAAATTATGTTGATTAAATAGGGGTGATTGTGTTCAGTAATTTATCTGAATTCAAGTACTTTATTTTTTTATATCGAAATTTTAGTTTTTCTGATAGTTTAAGACTGAAATATATATTTCATATAACTGCTATATCTAATGAAATTTTATATGTTTCATAATGAGAGGATTAGACTTCCCTGTCATAATTATATGCTTATCTCCATACGAAAAAACATTTTTGCTAGAATTTCAGATACTTTTTCATGAATTTTCAATCACCCCTGGATTTAATACGAGTGCGTTTGATAGTTGTGTTTAATTTGGCCAACAGGTGGCTTAACTATTACTCATTTTCTGCAATTTTTCACATGATTACTTCTCAGCATTCATTGGTAACATTTGTACTAAGTTGCATATGCCAAACATTTATAAAACCATGTTAATTAAATTTCTTTTCATATTAACCAGTAAGTTGCGCTGTATAGAATGATACAAAAGAAAGTTTTGTGATGGCTACAGCATATTAATTATTTTTATTATTAATGCTTTATCACGTTCTTTTCTTTTTCTTTTAGAACATTTTTATAGAGTTATTCCCTTTTACTTATTTGAAGGAAAAGAAAAAAAAAAAGTATTTATTTTGTTGAATTCATCTCTAACGATTTCAAGTATAACGAAATACAGTATTTAACGAGCAAAATAAAATAACTGATTTAATAACGTTGTAACATCTCTGCAAATTTTCTGCAAGAATGAATTTATTGAAAACCTATATATATAAATAATTAGCGACGATTGAACAGTTTTTCTGGGTAGCATCTGTGCACATGGCACGCATCTACCCCCGGAGGTTGACTTGGTAACTGAAAAGAATGGAGATCAGATAAATGCAGGAAAAAAAGAGAGAGAGAGAGAGAGAGAGAGAAAGGAGAAGTAAAAAATGCAGTGGGGTAAGCAGGCTGGGATTGAAACTAGACATGTTTAATGATTGGATGAAATCCTGTACTCTCATTGATTGAGGCGAACGGGAGATAATCCTCACCAATCACGCTATTTCATTTTAAGAACGTGAAATAATTAGCTTTGCAGATAGTTTTATTTATATGATAATTTCAGCTTTTTAAAAAATGTTATGTATTTTTTTTTTTTCATTGAAATTTTGTAGAGAAACTGAAATTTTGTTGTAAAAAAAAAAAAAAAAAAAATGCTAATATGTTGTTCAACTGATGTCCACTTTGCGATAAGAGGCATTCTAGGAAGTAAAAAAGAGACTGCAGAAGAAAAATTTAATTACAAATAATCCAATGCAAAATTTCTTTTCTTTTCTTTTCTTTTTTTTTTTTTTTTTTAACTCTTCTTTCTATACTTGTCTAAACTTGTATTGTCGCAGCGTATGTAATGAAGCTTAGGTAACAATGTATAACATTCTGTGACTGAGAATCAAATTTTGCAGAAATTAATAAACTGGAGAATTCATCTCTATTGTTAACTCTTTTCGTTATCTTCTCTAAGGATGCATTATTTGCGAAAAATGTTGATTAAATTGTATTGCTATGTATTCATTGATTCACATCCATCTATTTTACCTTGATTTTAATTATTCGAAGAAAACGGTATTTCTTGAATGCGTTTGAGATTTAGCGATAAGGTTATTTTAAGAGTCATTCAGCGATGTCATGGATGATTAAACCTTTAATAAATATTTAATCACATTCCAAAAACAAACTATTTTAATTTCATAATAGAAATTAAAGGATATGTTGTAGATTTTTTTCCCCTGTATTTCGAATTCCTATGTGATAAATGACTTAGCGACACGAATTTTTATTCATGTATACACACACACACTATAATGAATACAAATAAAGTTATATAATTTTTTAAAATGTATTTCAAATAATAATGCTTTTTTCTAACATTCTTTTGAGTGTACGCAGACATTCTAATTTAGATTTTAGAAAATTAAATTGTGTTTTTATTATTTGAATATAAAATGGAAAGAAAAGTTTTTTTTTTTTTTTTTTTTTAAACTCTAGACCACTAGTGTATGTAAATTTTACGTGCGGTCTTCCTTTGTTGGCATGCATTTTTATAGTTTTCAAATATATTTTTAAATACAAATAATTATTCAGTTAATGAAAAATTAGTAATATTGGGTAAAACAGCAAGTAATTAAACATATTTAAAAATAACGTTAATGTAATATGAGTAAACAAAATGAATTTTACATGATTTTACATGAGCACGTAAATTTTACATATCTCTAGTTATATGAACACGCTAGTGTTCTAGGGTTAAGTAGGTTCTATTAAACATCTTTAAAAAAAAAAGAAGAAAAAAGAAAAAAAAAAAAAAAAGTCTTATTTATTTATTTATTTATTTTAATTATTTGTAGAAGTTTCAGCATTTTGAAGATCATAAATTCATGAACATATGCAATTTTTTTCATTTTGAAAACTCAGTTTAAAGATTTCAAATCTGTCAAAAATACATCAAAATCCTTGGTTCCATGACAAAAAAAGACAAGTCCCTTTAAAAAAAAAAAAAAAAAATATTGTAAATGGCCGGCTTTCATTCAACAATGGTTAGCCTCGGAATCGTTCCATTTTGTTTGCTTACAAATTCTTCGATTTATTATAAGTAGAAAACCCAAAATCCATTTCTTTGTGTATGTGTTGGCAATTATATTTTATTTATTTAATAGTTTTGAAGTGTAATTTATCACAGTATATTTTGTGCAGTAGATTACATAATTTGATATTATAATAAAACTTCTTTTTTATTCGATCCTCTTATTCAATTCTGTTTAGTATAAATGCATGTTTTTTTTTTTTTTTTTTATGTATTTATTTATTTATAGCAATTTAACTATTTATTCTTATAACATTACACTTCACACATTTTACTTCAAATTTTATAGTTTTATACTATTTTAAATATCTTTAAATGTTTGCGCTTTTTTAATTTATAATTTTAAAGATACAACGAGTTGGATTTTTATTAGATTAATATAAAAACTTTTGCTAACGAACGCAACTATTTTAAAACGAAGAATCAAATTTCTACTTTTTTTCTTTACTTTCTCTTACCCATAAGGTAGAGAAAGTATTGTTTTTGGGTCAAATTTGCGAACGCGAGATTTTGTTATATTTACACGTTTTGAGGTCCCCTGAGTACGAAAATCATGTTTTTAGCAAATGGTCTGTGTGTATGTCTGTGCGTCTGTAAGTCTGTGTGTCTGTCTGTTATCAGCATATCTCAAAAACAAATTATGGCAGAAAGTTCAAACTTGGTATTCTAAATGTGTATCATATACGGATGCTACAGTAAGCTTTTCATTCAGATCAAGCAAATGGTTCGTGTACAGGGACAATCAAGAGAATTCTAATACATTACGTCTATGGGGGAAATTGCAGGAAAATAGAGTTTAACGTCTATAGACTGCACTAAATCAAATGAAACGAATATATATTTTTTGTAATAGAGATAGTTAACTGGGAAAAAAAAAAAAATTGTGTATGTAGGAGTCTCGGCTCCCCCCCCCCCTGGGGGGGAAGTCCCCCCTCGAGGGGAGAAAATTTTCATGATGGATATCATTCAAAAGAGCTTGCGAATACCTTTAAAACGAATGGTTGAACTATAAATCTGTGATAAACGAATGGTTGAACTATAAATCTGTGTTATAGATTTTTTTTTTTAATTTTAACGAAAAAAAAACTTAGAAAAAAAAATCGTATTTTTTTTTTTTTTTTTTTTTTTTTTTAATATTGAGAGTAAAATGGACTTTTTTTGGATATTTAGTGTTACACTACCTCTCTAATATGGAAATCGTCTGCATTATCATAAAAAATAATTTTTTTAAATAATAATTTTAATAAATTATTTTTTAAAAACAGAATTATTTTTTAATAACCGAATTAAATTCTATATAAATGTAGGTGCATTAATGAAACGGGGGGTTGAGGGGGGCGGTAGCCCCCCTCACACAGAACTAATTATCGTATAAAAGTCTTCTGAAGCCTAATTTGAATTGTTTAGCATAGGTTTACATAACAGTACTCGCTATCTTACCTATTAATCCTTTAAAACGAATGGTTGAACCATCGATCTGCGATAATTTAAAACAAAGTTATCGATTTTTTTCACTTTTAACAAAAAAAATAATCTGGTGTGTCACTCACACGACTTTCTCTTACCCTGAAATTTAATACTATAAATATAGGTTGGAGATTAAGAGGTAAGATAACGAGTACTGTTATGTAAACCTATGTTAAACAATTCATATTAGGCTTCTGAAGAGTTTTATATGATAATTAGTTCTGTGTGAGGGGGGCTACCGCCCCCCTCAAGCCCCCGTTTCATTAATGCACCTACATTTATATAGAATTTAATTATGTTATTAAAAAATAATTCTGTTTTTAAAAAATAATTTATTAAAATTATTATTTAAAAAAAATTATTTTTTTTATGATAATGCAGACGATTTCCATATTAGAGAGGTAGTGTAACACTAAATATCCAAAAAAAGTCCATTTTATTCTCAATAAAAAAAAAAAGTACGATTTTTTTTCTGTTTTTTTTCGTTAAAAGTAAAAAAAATCGATAACTTTGTTTTAAATTATCGCAGATCGATGGTTCAAACATTCGTTTTAAAGGTATTTTCGAGCTCTTTTGAAAGATACCCATCATGAAAATTTACTCCCCTCGAGGGGGGACTTCCCCCCCAGGGGGGGAGGCGAGGCTCCTACATACACAAAAAAAAATTCCCAGTTAACTGTCTCTATTACAAAAAATGTATATTTGTTTCATTTGGTTTAGTGCAGTGTATAGACGTTAAACTCTATTTTCCTGCAATTTCCCCCATAGGCGTAATGTATTAGAATTCTCTTGATTGTCCCTGTACACGAACCATTTGCTTGATCCTAACGAAAAGCTTACTGTAGCATCCCTATATGATACACATTTAGAATACCAAGTTTGAACTTTCTGCCATAATTTGTTTTTGAGATATGCTGATAACAGACAGACACACAGACACACACACAGACACACAGACCATTTGCTAAAAACATGATTTTCGTATTCAGGGGACCTTAAAACGTGTAAATCTCGCATTCGAAAATTTGAGCCTAAAACAATACTTTCTCTACCTTATGGGTAAGAGAAAGTAAAAAAAAATTAGAAAAAAAAAAAAAAAATCGTTTTTTTTTTTTTTTTTTTTTTTTTTTTTTTTTTTTTTTTTAATATTGAGAATGAAATGGGCTTTTTTTTTTTTTTTTTTTTTGGATATTTAGTGTTATACTACTTCTCTAATATAAAAATCGTCTGCATTATCATAAAAGATAATTTTTTTAAATAATAATTTTAATAAATTATTTTTTAAAAACGGAATTATTTTTTAATAACCGAATTAAATTTTATATAAATCTAGGTGCATTAATGAAACGGGGGGTTGAGGGGGGCGGCAGCCCCCCTCACACAGAATTAATTATCTTATAAAACTCTTCCGAAGCCTAATTTGAATTGTTTAACATAGGTTTACATGACAGTACTCGTTATCTTACCTCTTAATCTCCAACCTGTATTTATAGTATTAAATTTCAGGGTAAGAGAAAGTCGTGTGAGTGACACACCAGATTATTTTCGTGTGTTTAAATAAAAATATAACTACTATATTTAAGTTATCTGTACAAATAAAACGAAATGGAATTTATTTTTGCGCAGTGTATTATTGCTTCTTTATACTTTTTTACGTATTTATAAATTCTTAGATTCTGTAATAGACCATTTTTTATTGTGCATCAAAATAATTTAAGATAACTTTTTTTTTTCTGTCTGAAAGAAATAGGACTCAATTAAATATTATTATTAATAATAAATAATGCTTTTACTCATACGGTTTTTGTTGCTCATTTTTCTTTGAAAAGAACATTTTCTTTCGTAAATAATTTAAACATCAAAATACTATAGTTTTAATTCACTTTTCAATCTACTGGTAATGAGATTTAGAACTCTTAAAGTTTACAGAAAATTAGGCAGGAAAAGTTTTCAATTATTACTTTTATGAAGTTTCGAAATCTTTTGTTTCTAAGCACTTATTGTACAATCTTATTTTCTAAAATTTAAATATTTGTATAAAATTTAATTATTTTGCGTTTCGTTCGACATAACGTTCAACCTATTTCATTAATAAATACTTATTTTAAATTACATTTTTATGAGAGAAGATATATGTACAGGGTATCCCATAAGTCTGTAGACATTTAAAAAATTCATAATGATTGAATGAATTGACAGAATTGAACGCGGTTTGCAAAAAAATAATTCTCGTGAAGAGTTTTTTTTTTTTTTTTTTTTTTTTAAGTAATAATTAAGCTATTTGTCGATAGAGGGAGCTGTGCGTGACCAGGTTACACATTTCCATGAAAAGCTGTATTTATTAGCATGCAAATGTTTACAGGCATATAAATCCTGTTCTATGGTGTCCGTCGTTACCACAAATTACAGTTTGCAAACGAGTTATAACACTGCTAACTGCGGCTTCTTACCTGAGAGAAAACATCTTCACCAATAACGCTTTATCCACCAAGTCACCATCGCAATTAATACTTTGTTTGCTCAAGTAGGAAGCAAATAAACTGTTTTTATCGTACAATTGTGCAATTTATAAGACTTTCATTTGCATATTTTTTTTTTTTTTTTTTCACATCCATGCGAAAAATGTAACTATTTGTCCGACTATCGTCGACAAAAAATTTAACTACATTTTGTCTTTACCAAAAAAAAAAAAAAAAAAAACCATTCACAAGAATGATTTTTTTCGCAACCTGCGTTCAATTCTATCAATTCATTCAACAGTTACGAATTTTTAAAATGTCTACAGACTGTTGGAGCACGCTGTATATACAGTGAAATACGTATAACACGAAAACGCTTAACATGAAAAATCGGTTAACACGAAATAATAGAGCGGTCCGGACAGTATACTATGCTCTTTGTTTTCTTTTAACACGAAACAAAAATCGTTTAACACGAAAAAAATTCGCTTTCGATCTTCAGTGGCATGTTTGCTACAACAGAGATGCCAACATTTTAATTTATTCCGAAGCATTTTTAGACCTGCCTTCATTTCCATACCACTTTTTCTTATTTTATCTTAGTTATATATTGAAGGAAAATAGTTTTATAAATAAAGTGGTGCGGATTGAAGGCGGGGCTAAAAATACTCCAGAATAAATTAAAACGTTGATAAATATGCTACTATATGTTGCCGTGAATGATCATGTGTTTACAGCACCAATAATGGTATTTTTGACATCGTTCATCATTAAAATGATTCTACTTATGTACATTTTGATGACGAATCTGACCACTGAATCAACTATACAGTTTCTGTCTGTTTCACAAATGAAGAAAATGATGAGTATCCAGTTATTTAGATGCGCATTCAAATTCAGAGATCAATAAAACAATGTATAATCTCGATCAGTTTTTGAACAATATGGTGCTGATAAGATGCGGAATATAAGGTGCGGAAAGATATAATTTCCCCCCCCCCCCCAAAAAAAAAAAAAAAAAAAAAAAAAAAAACATATTTGTACTTGATTTTTATCCTAATGAATACAAGTTAGTAGCAGTTTTACAGGAAATGGAAATAATAATTGACGACATGGAATACATTGGCTAGTTTTGTACTTTTTTTACGAATCTTTTTACACGAAATTCTTTTATCACGAAAAATTATTTCGGGGTCCCCCCAGTTTCGTGTTAAACGTTTTTCACTGTATATAAAGCCGGAAATTTATAAAGGTAATTTTTCTTGGTCATTTCCGATTATGTGTTAGCATGATTTTCTGTATGTTTTATTTTATCCTGATACATTATGTATTAGCTCAAATGTTGTTGTGTTGATTTCACGAAACTGTTTCATTGAAATGGACTTAATTATTCACATTCGTTGATTAATTAAAAACGAGATAGTTAAGAGAAATCGGCTTTTTAGCATATAACTTTTCCATTATTTAATGATATGTCACTCGTTATTTACATAAGTAAAAAACATATCGCTGTACTATAATTTTGAATAATACTTTCTTTTTATATTGCATCTATAATAGGAAGATGCTTTTATATCTTTTGTTAATCTCTCAAATTAGTTTATTCATCAAATAGTTGTTTTCTTGCTTTTGTATACTTACCATTTGTTCGACATAAATAAATGCAACCCAGTTAATTATTCATAAAAGATATGCATTAAGAAAGGTTTTCTGTAAAATTATATTTTTATGTGAAGAAGTGTGCCTGTAAATCGGAAACTTAAAAAATTTCTTCTCGGGTCGGGTCCTTTCCGATTCTATGCTTAGCAGGATTTTATTTCATCCCGAAATATTACAGATTAGGTCAAATGCTGTGATTGTTGATTTCATCAAACTGTTTCATTAAAATGGACTTACCTATATTCATCTACGTTGATTAACTGGAAAAGAAATATAGCAAAGGAATATTAAGCTCTTTTAGCGCATCTTGATTCACAACCTAATGATATTTTACCCAGTATTATTTACATAAATAGTAAATATTCGGCTATACTATAATTCTGGACAATGTGTTTGTTGTGTTGTGTGCGTATCTAAGATTGGAAGATTCTTTCAGGGTTTTTCTTTATTAATCTCTCAAATCGTTTTCTTCATTAAATAGTCGCTTTCTTGCTTTCTATTCTTACCAATAAGTAGGTTAATTTTGCATTGTCATGCGAACGTTTTGTGACGTGTAGTGTTTTTTTTTTCATAAAAAAAATTTAAGATAGTGATGAATCTCGTGTTTTTTTTCGTTATTCAAGCAAGATCACATATCTTCAAATCCAATTATATTCTTATAAAGTTATCCAAACATTTCATTTGGTTATCTTAACATTCAATTCATATCACCTCACAACAAGTATTATTTCTTCATTAGATTTTTTATGCAGTCATTTATTATTATTTGCGATAGAATAAAAATGTCGATCTTTATTATAGAAGAATAAATGCCATCACAACCAGATTTCTTTTTCGTTGCATTGTTTTCTGCATTCAAGTTATTACAGTGCGTTAAGAAATTTTAAGACCATTAACGTATTTTTGCACTTCTGAAGAAGAAGCCACAATATTCAAGTTTTCTAGTGCTGACTATAAAATAAAAGCGCCTCCGAGGGGGAATTCAATAAAAAGGGCAACCTGTTTTCAAAAAAGGTATTTTATTTTTGGCAGGTAGTCTTATAATTTATTAAAATTCAATTATTGCGTGTATCTTTATTAACGTAATCATCTATTTCATTATTATTGTAACCTAATTTTAATTAATATCTTATTATTTGATGTCTTATGTGTTTAAGTTATAATCAAAACCTTTATTTACTGAATAATTTTCTAAATCAAAGTTGTCTTATATATATATATTTTTTTTTTTAACGGGTTGTGCTATTGTGTGCAATAGAATAGAATAAAATAATAGCTAAAGCAGTTGATAGAAACAAATGGAAAATAAACAATTTATGCTGAAGCCGTAAAATGTTCCACAAAGTATCTTTTTGGACAAAACAATTCCTTCGTTGAGGCGTCACATAGTATCATTGATGATAAGCGTTAGTAGAACAAATATTATAATTTTTTGCATCTTAAGATTAATTAGATAATTATGCTAATTTACTTTAAATTATTCGGTTGTGTTTTCAGCTTGTGAATATTTATTTATTTATTCCCTTAATATATGCTATATAAATAATGCATTCTTGTTTTTTTCCTTTTAAAGTCTCTCCAGTCGTACACATACTATAGTAAGTAGCACATGATATTATGAGAGGAATTGTAGCGGAGCTACGAAAAATGTTTGACAATAATTTTCTTGCTGGACCTCATTTCTAGGTACTGTACACTAACTAATAACATAAACTGAGGATGATCACTTTTTGAATTAAAATTGCAGTTTATAAACCAGTTCAGAAACATTTTCTCTATTATTTATAAGAAAAAAAATGGTCGTCATATATTAGGGGTTTTTTTCTCTCTCTTACAATCAGAACATCTTTAGCAAGGCGGTAATTTTTTTCTTTTCTTCATTTTGAGTAAAAATTATAAATCTCATAATTTAATTTTTAATTTTTGTATTTTTAAATGTAAATTTAAATGAGAAAATTATATGTTATAGGGTAACAGTCTACAATTATATAAAATCAATCAAGTTTTATAGGTAAACAAATGTTTAGTATGTGTTTAAACTTTTATTATTTAATTTTTGCTGATTTGGGGAAAAAAAAAAAAAAAAAAAAAACGCAAGACAAAGAAATTGATCAAGGACAAACGTATTTTTTTTTTCTTCTTTTCAGTGTTTCTAAAGAGATTTTAAAGTCTAAACAAAATATAATTAATGATTATTATGTACTGACAAATGATGTAAATGTGAAAAATTAAAATTATATTGATTATAGTATTAATTGCTGTCTGAATCATACTTTTCTCTAACAATCATCTGTTAAAAAAGGCCACCTCTGTAAAAAGCTCAATTTTTTGTGGCACGGAGATTGACCTTCTTAGAAACAGAAATATTTTCATTGTAAATATTCGTCTGTTACATGAAGGTAGAAAGGTCTGTTACTTGTGTTTTGTTTCATCCATTGCGTGTATTTAGCGACTTCTAAATTTGGCCCACTTCCCGTACCGTACCCCCTCCCTCCCCCCATTAGTAATCGGGTCTCGATCCGCTTCGCGGTTTTCTGCAGTTGGTTCTGGCTCACGTGTCGTGTTTAATTAGGGGAAACGTGGGAATCATAAGAATTGAGCAGATCATGCGAAGGATTTCGTGAGAATTTCGATAGAAACTTTCTATAACTCCCGATCTTTCTTTAAAGACACATACATTTATGTATACATCCGCTCTGGCTGGAATGTACTTGATAAAAATGTATTAGAAGAGAATTATTCTTTTTCTCTGTCGTTTTTAATTCGCCTTAAATACACTTCGGTGTAGACTGCTTGTGTAATGAAATTGAAGGGAGCGTGAAAAAATTATTCATCACACGCGGACTTCATTATAATCTCACAAACAAGAATTACTTTATATACAGATTTAAGGATGTCAATTTAACGAGCTGCAACCGTGCATACACAATGCTTGGAAAAATGTGTTATCGCATAAGAACTATTTAATTTTTATGATGATTTTATAATTAGATTTTTAAATTATATTTTGATGAGAAATGGTATTGAATTTTAACTGCGTTCTATAACGTAGTTAAAATTCAATATCATTTCTCCTTAATCATAAATCACATCATCTTAATCATAAATAAAATCCTAATCATAAATATGTAACGGTTTTCTTATTAGTGTGAGATTTTATTTTAATATTCGTTAACGATGTGTGCCTACACTGTGAATGCGATGTATGACGCTAATAAGAAGAGGTTATGATTTCGGAAATTTAATTCAGGATGAGCTTTTCTAGGATTTTTGTATACCTTTGAGATAACAATTTATTATTATTATTATTAAAATAGCGAAACACACAAGCTACCCAATCTCATGAAAATAGCCATTAAATTTTCACTGAAGTCTAAATATTTACTTCTTGTTTAAATGTTAATTTAAAGCCTTGTTTAGTAATTAAAATTTAAAAACTTAATAAGTAACAATTATTTACTATATATACAGTAAAGCACCGTTTATACGCCTTTTACATTTATACGTCCTTCTAGTGAAGTCCCGATTCATTCCTATTCATTTTAATGCAAAAACTCTTCGTTTATACGCCGCTAATATCGGTTATACGTCTTTTCCACTTTACTAAAATACGCAAAATTTCTCGACTTGTCATTATTTTTCATTATAAATAAGACGGATTTTTCCTGAAAGCATCTTAAATGGAGGGACTCAGGAAAGATCGAAGAATACTGATCAAAGAATCCATTGAATTCACAGCAGAATTTTTAATACTCATAGACAAGCAGCAAATCAGACAAACATTAAAAATTTTTAATGTTATTAAATAACTATCTGTATGGACATAAATCCTATGCTTGTTACTAAAGATTCGCAATATATATAATTAATGTTCAAAATGTGTTTATATAGTGCTTAAGATATGTAATATAATACTCAATATATGATATACGTAATTAGTACCCAGTCATGCATTAAAAATAGGATTTTTCTCACGTCTTATAATAAATCATTTTTTTTTAATTATTTTTATTAATTATTGTCTTAAAAGAAGCATAAATGCACATTTATTTTCTTAAGAAACTTATTAATTAGTATTTTCATACAAATTTTGCTTAAGTATCATTAAATTTATAGCATTCAAAGTGCTATTATTAAAATTTCGATTGTGCGTCTTTTCATTTATAGTCCTTTTACGTCAGTGCCTTGAAAGACGTATAAACGGTGCTTTACTGTATATATTTTGAAAGTTATCCTTATTATATATTTATAATTTTCTATAACTTGAAGCACAAATTATAACTATGTATTTAGTTTAAAATAAAATAATCAAGTCTGCTATGCGCAGAATCGAACATTTAGCGCTGGGATTTGAAAAAAGCATGCTACCAAGTGTACTAGTCAAGCACTCTGTAAGAAGAAATTAGTATTTAAGGTGAAACTTTTAAGGTTTTTATTTTTCGAGATTCAATGGCTAATGCGTTTTACAATTTTCAAATATTGTTATCTTGAAGAAAGTACACTATAATTCTGCGAAATTTTGTCCTGAACTGAATTTCTAATGTCTAGACCTCTCCTTAAGGGGTCTTTGCACCTTTGACGGCACCACTGAAGTAGGTTTTATATAAAAGCTTATATTTCCTTTTAATTTTTGTAAATTGAAATTATATATATAGAGTCTTGCCGCTTGCCTCCTTCCTTCCTTTTTTGGGTTGTTTTTTCCCCCTGGATTTCGATTTAGTTTGAGTTTTTCTGTTGGGATTTGGTTGAGTTGGTTTGTTGTATCGTTTGTTTTGCGGGCTGTTAAAAATTAAATTTGGTTTCTTTAAATATGTGTATTTCATCCCCTGATAATTTTTTTTTTTTTTTTTTCACCTTTTTGAGCTTTTCCTAGATAGAGAAATTGTTCATTCTTATTGGTCTTTGTGGTTTTGGTGATCTTGTGTCTGTTGCTTAGCTTCTACTGCACTTAATGGGTCATTATTGTTCGTTACAGGGTTCTCTTTTTTCACCTTGAAATATTGTCCTAGAGTCAGCCTTCTTTTCATCAGAGTCTAATTACACAGTCCTATTTCAATTTTCAACTGGCATTGTTGTACAGTGGATTGGCGTCAGTGCTATTGTTGAACTTGATAATTGAATCAATTTGGCGAATCTTGTTGCTTTGTTTGGCGTGTGTATGCCCTTCTGGTGAATTGTTTGACTAACTATTCTTCGTTCTCATTCTTAGCTTCTACTATCAAAATGATTATATATATATATATATATATATATATATATATATTCATTTATATATATTCAGGCAGCAGATTCTTATGGTTTTTAATGTATTTTTTACAGATTTGAAATCTTTAAATTGCGTTTTCGTAATTTGCATTTTTTCATTAATTCATGATCTTCAAAATACTAAAACTTCTACAGATATTCAAGAAAAGACTTAATATTTCTTTCTGAATGCTTAATGGAACCTACTTAAAAGAATTGGGGATGGGTTTTGAAATTTACTTATTAGCTTTCGAGAAAAAAATTAAAAAGTGCATGGCTAGGTAAAAAAAAAAGCTTAAAAAAAGCTTTAAAAAAGCATGCTTTTTGTTAAATTTTTAGTTTTAATGTGTTCCTTTTAAAGATATTGCAAAATCCATCCCTAATTCTTTAAAGTAGGTTCTATTAAACATTTTTTTTTCTTAAATATCTGTAGAACTTTCAGGATTTTGGAGGCCATGAATTCATGAAAAAATTCAGACCGAGAAAACTCAATTTAATGTTTTCAAATCTCCAAAAAGTGCATCTAAAAAAAAAAAAAAAAAAAAAAAAAAAAAAAATTGTTGCCTGGGTATATATTTTATCAAAAAAACCTAATATAATTCAATTTATAAAAAATAAATAGAAATATAAGCTTTTATATGAAACTTACTTCAGTTGTGCTGTCAAAGGTGCTAAGTCCGCCTAATGTTGAAAAATATCCTTAAGTCTCCTTGTACCAAAAATTTACGTCGCCCCTGCAAAAAATCGCAAACTTGTTTTGCGATCGAAAATTAATTCATTCGAACAGAAATTTCAAAGTACTTTATAACCTCTTCGCTCCAGAGATCCACATATGTGGACCTCTATTCTTTCCTTTATAAAATCTATACCATTTAATATTTTTATATTTTGACTAAACAATAAAAAGCTGAATAAATTGGCTTTAAAAATGATACCGGTATATGGCAGCATGAAACTGAATTTATTTCTGAAATATGTTATTTTGTCGACTTTCGTAAAACGACTTCAAAATATAGTAGTCCACCACACGGTTGAAGAAAAGTACGCAATTTTCATAATTGTTTATTAAGTACTTAGACACTTGTCAGAATAAAAAGAAAACTAATATTGATTTATTTATTTAAGGGCATTAAATTTTTAATTGTGTTACAGTTAGGAAGATTTATGTAACTTAATAATTTAGAGTTTAGTTGTTTAAAGCATACATTTGTATCGTACATTACTAACCCTCTAAATTATAAATGTAAGGAAATTATACTTTTTTGTAATGTACAATGTGAACGTATATGTCTAAAAGCCTTCAAGTGTAACTTATGTTGTTATTATAGCTTCGAGTCCGAAGAGCATAAAGGTAAAATTTGTTTATATCAAGTTTAGTGTGATTAAAAAAGTTTTTTTTAAAGAAATTTCAAAATATTTTTAAGTTTATACGGTTTTATCTTTAATTAATACAACGCATTAGAGATTCATAAAACTAAAATGCTGGTGCATTATAAATCAAATAACTAAATTTAACCTTTAAAATTATGATATTAATTCAGTGTTAAAAGGAAATTAATATTTAAAAAATCTCTAAGCAATTCTATAATTCTTAAAGATATTTATTTCTTCATCATGTCGATGAATGTAATATGTTACGAAATTGGCCCAAAATAACGGAAGGTGTCGTATTCGAACCAGATCACGATTATCAGTGTATCCAATTGAATTTTTTCGTGATTTTCTTCGAAACTCGCTTGAATAATAGCTAAGATTTCTTTAAAACACCCCAAATGAATGACAGTTCCCTGAGACTTTCGAGTGCACTACCCCCGCTGTTCAGATAAATTACTGATATGAATCAAGGTAGTGAAAATATTTTATCTATTTATATTTGATTGTAGTAAAAATGTAGATCAATTTTTAACCGAATTTTCAGTGTATATTTAGTTTTATGGTTACTTTTACTGAACGTGTGTTAATGTTTCGTTTCTTTCTTTTCTTTTAGGTAAGTGATACATTGAAAGTCTTGACTTCATCCCTTATTTTAAATTTCAATCCTTTCTCATCATTTTTTACGCACGAGGTATGTAAGTTCGAGTTTCAATATTTATGACGATGAAAGTTATTAAGGATATTCCCTGTATATACTGTATCTTTGTGTAAACACTTGTCTACTTATATGTAAATTACCCTTGCAATATTTTAACTGAATTTAATTTTACTTCTAGAATCCATTAATATTTGTTTAAAAATTATAAAATAAAATAAAATAAAATAAATAAATAAAATCCATCTAATTAAAATTTTATTATGCCCATTGTGGTTGTTTGGGAATTTGCTTTGGATGGTATGCAAAATTTGATCATGATTTATTGTTAAACTTCTGCTATAAACAACATTTTGCAACTAAAAAGGACCAGCATATTCACGATCCTTCTTCTTCTTTATTTTTTTATTTTATTTTATTTTTTTGTTGTTGTTGTTTTCCCGTTGACGATTTTTTTCCCCCAATGATTGATTGGATCTGAATATGTAAAAAAAAAAAAAAAAAAAAAAAAAAGATGACAGCATTACTTGCCAGCATTTTATTTTACTATAAATTTTTAAAAACAATTCAAAACAGGGCGCACCAAAAATTGTTTAGCAATAATTTATATCAAGGGAAACTAACTACATACTGTGACATATTCAAGGCTGGGTCCTTTGTGCTCGCTAGACTGCGTGAGGTCCCTGGTGCCAGATTGTCTGCAGTCTCGAGAAACCGGGCATACCAGGGGTTTTTTCATCCTCATGGTTACAGAGTAACCGCGATTTCACGGATGGCTTTGATGTGCCGCTTAGGCACCCCACACTAGGGTGGTACCCCGCCGTTTTGTCGCCATTTGAAACTCCAATGAACTGTTGACCTGAGGGTAAACATGGATACTCCTCCTGACCAAAGACTGTTTGATTGGTGTTTGTCGAGTGGGAAAAATTGTTCCCCCTTTTTAGATCACCAAGATTTTTGGAAGGACTAAAGATTTCAGATATTAAATCGAGGACTTGGATTTATGACTGGAAAGAGAATGGACGTTCTCCTGAATCTGTTAAAATGTTAGGTTTCCACAGGTATCTGGGATGCCTGTAGTATGCTATAAAATGCTAAAAGTAGTTTTAATTAAAATTATGTCAAGTTTTGCAATCAAGCCTTATTATTCTTTGTGTGTTACTTATATAAAGCGTTGACTACTATCAATTGAGAACATGTGTTCCACGCTACTTACCGAATATACCACAGCTGAAGATAAAGTAGCTCCTCTCCCCATAAAAAGATTTTGCACGACTATGGAGAGCAAAATCCAGCTCTTGACACAAACTTCATAACACAAGTTGGCGACACAAGTTGGCGACACAAGTGGGCGACAAATAGCACTCCAGTAGGCGTCCAACAGCACTCCAGTAGGTGACCCCCATTTTTCAATTAAGCCCCAGGGAGGTCTTTCCCCAGATAAACTTAAAACCCATTTCCAATTTTACCCCTTAAAAGTGAGTTAACTTTAAATAAAATGAATAATAGTAATAAAAAGAAACAATTGAAAACAATCCACTCAGTTGGAGTTTTCCTACATCAGAATTATGCTTAATTCACTTAATAAACACAAAAAAAATTCAAAATTTCTTTACGTAACTTTGTTAACTCCACCGTAAAATTGAAATGCTAAATTAATAATAAATAAAAATTGTATTTCTGAAAGATTTCAAATATTTTTAAAACTTTTCACACCCTTTTTTTTTTTTTTTTCACAAGGACCACACAAAAATTTTAAAATATTAAATAAATCATAGTCCACAAAAAATAAATTATAAATAGACCACTCAAGTTAAAAAAAAAAAAAAAAATAAAATAAAATAAATTTGAAAAGTAAAATGCTAAAAATTAATACGTCTAAGAATTAAAATTTCATACATTCCTACACAATGCTATATACAAAAAAATAATAATAGAGATGACATTCAGTTAATCAGTTAGGCAATTATCTGCAAGAGAAGGAAAAAATATGCAACCACCCAGTAAGGATAAATAAAATACCCAAATAAAAATAAGTAAAAGAAAGAAATCTCAATAAATTTTAAAAGGAAAATTATGCAATGGAAAAAAGCAAACCTACAATATGCATCATCTTAGTTAACATGGCTCACTCGATATCCGTAACTAGCAATGACATGTTATCAATCAAAAAAGAAAACTATTCTTTCTTTACAGCTTTTCCCTAAATAATTCCTCACACCGATTTCTTTTCTTTTCATCTAAACAATTTTGTTACGTTGCAGTTAACACTTCTCTACATAATACCATTTAACTAAAAGCACATTTTAACCAAAATTTATATATGAAATTAAAAAAAAATTAAAAACATAGAAATGATTAATTCAATTTTTTTGCATAATATTCCCAACACAGAAAATCTACACAGAAAATTGCATAAAATAAAAATAAAAAAAAAACATTTCACTCTTACAATTCTGAGAGAGGAAGGAAAACTAAATAAACAAACAAAACTTGTAAGAAACTTCCCTCCTTCCCAGTAGCAAACACCTGCTATTCAGTTTCGCGTTCGTCCACTGCATTGTTCAGTTTCTCTCTCGGATAATCTTTTGTTATATGTCTAACAAGTAAAGGATTTGAAAGTCGGGTCTGTTGGCCTACGCGCTTATCTTTCCCAAAATGATCAGTCCTTTTAAATTTTGCTTTCGGCTCCTGATAACCCTTTAAATACCCTTTCATTTTGTCACAGTTTCGACGCAAATGCTCTGGTGATTGACACGTGAAACATAATTTCGTGACTTTCCTTCTCCACTTTCCAAAACGGGGAGCTGGGTTTTCCCAAAAGTTTGGACTGGATTCATTTTCCTTTTTTCCTTTCGCGTTAGAAAAACGGGATTGTATGGGCGAACGAGAGTTGTTTTTATGGAAAGTTTGTACATGAGACTCATTTTGAAGTTTTTCTTTACTAGTGATTTTACTCTTACCTAATGAGCGTCTTCTCTGCGCTTCAATCAACCTAGCGGTTTTATTCCCCATTAAATAATATTCCTGAATCAAATCGATTGGTTTCACGGCTGCTTTAGTCACAATAATACCAAAATCTCCCTCAATCGTAATCCTAGCCACAGGTAAGGAAATACATTCGGAATCTAATGGCTGCCGTATTTTCACCGTCTCTCCCAACCAATCTTGATCATTAACCCATGAACGGTCACAAATATCTATCTCCGAACCTGAGTCTAATAAATAATTACGATAAACCCCGTTTATAACAGCATTTTTAACATATGGCCTGAAAGATGGACTCAAATAATGCGCTGTAATTACATGATTTACAATTGCCTCCGATTTATCGTTCAAAGGACACCGAGGTCTCATATGTCCAGTTTGACCACAATGGTAACAAATTATTTTTCTCGGTTTCTCGAAAATTTTCTCATTCTGAACCAATTCTTTCTTACCTAGTTCTTTTTTGCCCTGCTTATCACTTTCCCCTTTCGCGTCATAACTATTTCTAGAATGCCCGAAATTTGTTTTTTCTTCCTTGAAGGAATTTTTCCGTTCGAATTTTTTGTGATCACGTCTGACTGCTTCAAATTTATCACATTTTTCGGCGAGATTCGTTGCATTATTTATCTCTTCCCAATTATCTAAATAATGTTCTCGGATTTCAAACGGAACCCTTTTTTTAATTTGCTCAGTGAGCATCAATTCTTTTAGAGACTCAAAATCTTTAACGTCTACGGCTTCTAACCAATTGTCTAAATAACCTCTTAATTCGTACACCAAATCCGCCCATAAAGCTGCTGGTTTTTTGTTATGGTCTTCGAATTTATTTTTAAACGCCAACGCGCTCAGCTTGAAACGCTTAAATAATAGTTTTTTTATGTGCTGGTAATTTTCAAATTTATCCGCAGGCTCCTTTACAACTAATTCCGCTATATCCGTCGGTAATAACGGGATTAATTGGGATACCCAACAATCTTCTTCGACTTTTTCTTTTGCCGCTTGGCGCTCAAAAATCATAAGAAATAAAGAAATGTCGATTTGCTTTGGGTCAAATTTAGGCACCAATTCTCTTAATTGAACCCGTTTCCTACCCGGTTCTACTGATGTTACCGTTGACGCTGTGCTATTGACTTCTGCCTCATTTTGAAGCCTCAATTTTTCTAGCTCAAACTGCCTAATGTTTTCTCTTTCCTTCCTTTCTAACTCTTTCTCTCTTTCCTTCCTTTCTAACTCTTTCTCTCTTTCCTTCCTTTCTAACTCTTTCTCTCTTTCCACTCTTTCTAAATCATTTAAAATTCTCACTAAGTAATCCTTTGCTTCTTCCTCATCGTAATCAGAAGCGTTTAAAATTGCCTGAATAATATCTTTATTCCTCGTATCTTCCGATACATCAGTCTCAAATTCAGTTGCTAATAATAGCAAAGTACTTTTATTGAATTTTCTTAAATAAGCCATTTAAAAAAAAAAAAAACAATCAAGCACTCGAGAGAGAGAAAAAAAAAGAAAAAGATAATAATAATAATAAAGAAAAAAAGAGAAAGGGAAAAAAATAATTGATACTAAATATTTTTTTTTTTTTTTTTTTTTTTTCACGCGAATAATAAAAAATACATAAACAAATTAATGACTACAATAAAACACTTCACTGTTACTGAACTTCAGTTCTTATTACAACCACAACTGAGTGAATTTTGAAATTCAATTGACAAAACGAAGTAAAAACAATTAAATACCCCAAAATAAAATATGACATTAAAATTAACCCGATTTTAAATGCCTTTTATTTTGCACAGAAAAAAAATTATTAATTAACTTTATTTTTTTATTTATTTTTTTTTTTTCACGCGAATAATAAAAAATACATAAACAAATTAATGACTACAATAAAACACTTCACTGTTACTGAACTTCAGTTCTTATTACAACCACAACTGAGTGAATTTTGAAATTCAATTGACAAAACGAAGTAAAAACAATTAAATACCCCAAAATAAAATATGACATTAAAATTAACCCGATTTTAAATGCCTTTTATTTTGCACAGAAAAAAAATTATTAATTAACTTTTTTATTTTATTTTTTTTTTTCACTCAACTTGGATTAATATTGAGTTAAGCAAATTCAAAACAAATAGAAACAAAAATCCCGTTTCCTTTTGATTCCCAAGACTTTCGTTAAAAATTTTTCTTCTTTTAACTACAAAAGAACCATTGAAAATCCAAAAGAAAAATCTTTCCTATGATCAGTTAACACCTGTAAGAAAGTTACCCCAAAATACAGCTAATCTCCTACAACTAAGACCTCCCTGATACTTAAATAGAAAAAGAAAGGGACTCACCACTCGTAGTTCTGAGACATCTGTTGGGCTGGTAATCTTCTTGATGCGTTTCTTATCATCTAAGGCTTGGGCTGCACCTAATTTACTCTAGGCGCACATCCTCCTTGCTGCCACCACTTTATCTTCAGCTGTGGTATATTCGGTAAGTAGCGTGGAACACATGTTCTCAATTGATAGTAGTCAACGCTTTATATAAGTAACACACAAAGAATAATAAGGCTTGATTGCAAAACTTGACATAATTTTAATTAAAACTACTTTTAGCATTTTATAGCATACTACAGGCATCCCAGATACCTGTGGAAACCTAACATTTTAACAGATTCAGGAGAACGTCCATTCTCTTTCCAGTCATAAATCCAAGTCCTCGATTTAATATCTGAAATCTTTAGTCCTTCCAAAAATCTTGGTGATCTGAAAAGGGGGAACAATTTTTCCCACTCGACAAACACCAATCAAACAGTCTTTGGTCAGGAGGAGTATCCATGTTTACCCTCAGGTCAACAGTTCATTGGAGTTTCAAATGGCGACAAAACGGCGGGGTACCACCCTAGTGTGGGGTGCCTAAGCGGCACATCAAAGCCATCCGTGAAATCGCGGTTGCTCTGTAACCATGAGGATGAAAAAACCCCTGGTATGCCCGGTTTCTCGAGACTGCAGACAATCTGGCACCAGGGACCTCACGCAGTCTAGCGAGCACAAAGGACCCAGCCTTGAATATGTCACAATACAATTTTTTGCGAAATCTTGTGCATTAGTTCTTGAGTTAGAGTTGGCGATAAATTTTATATCTCAATCACATACACACACACACTGGCGGACGGACATAGACATTTACTAAAAATAGTAAAATCGTATTCTGGACCTCTTAGAACGTGTAAATTCATCGAAAGCCGAAAGTCGGAAAAGTTTATGAATTCAACGCTTTCTTCTATTGAATATAGAAGAAAGAACAAATTGGGAGGGGGGGGGGGGGGGTTGGAGATCCTATTTTGAACTTTAGAACAAAGTTTCTTTTAAAAAGATTATTTTTCAATCAATGATATAAATTAAGAGGCCTCTCCATTTATCGTCCCCAGAAGCCAGAGCCCAATGTTATTTTATGGAGAATTTTGCCCCATTATAACTTATTAACTAATATATATTTTTAAATTCCGTTTTCACATTCAGAAACTTCACTACTATTAAATAGTTTATCGCTTTCTAAAAATTATTTTTTAAATTTTTTAATATTTTATTTTGAGGTTGTAAAATGCAAATTTTCATTTTTGAGCTTAAAAATGAAATCTTAAAAATTAGAAAAATCAATTTTTAGAAAGCGATAAATTGTTTAATAGTCGTGAATTTTTGGAAAGTGAAAACGGAATTTAAATATATGTACATATTAGTTAATGAATTATAATGGGGCAAAATTTCCCATAGAATAACATTGGCTTCGGCTTTCGGAGACGATAGGTAGAGAGGCCCCTTAATATAATTTATATCATCTATACATATAAAAGAGTACTTCCACTCACTCACTCACTGACTCATCAACGCACAGCAAAATCTACTGGAGCCACTGACTCGAAACTGGGTCAGATTATAGAACATATAGTGTAAGCACCCCCTAAGAAGCGATTTTGCGAAATTCGCGCCCCAAGGGGGTGTAGGGGGCAAAATGTGATTCCACAAAAACCTTCATATCTCAAAGAAAAAAACAGATATCCGTAAAATTTTTGCTTTAAAATATAGCTAATTTAATTATCTAAAAACCAATTTCTGGAATTTTAGAAGTTCGGTCCCCAAGGGGGAAAAGGGGGGCAAAACGTGATTTCACATGCGCAAAACGTGGTTTCACATACTCCTATATATCTCAAACAGAAAAACATATATATGTGAAATTTTTGCTCTAATATATAGCTAATACAAATACCTAAAAACTAATTTCTGGAATTTTCGAAATTCAGCCCCCAAGAGGGAAGGAGAGGGGGCAAAACGTGATTTGAAATAATCCTTTATATTCCAAACAGAAAAAAATATATGTGTAAGATATTTTTGCTCTAAAATATAGTTCCCATAAATGCATAAATTCTAATTTCTTTAATTTTTGAAATTCGTCCCAGGTGGGGCGGGAAAGGGAGGCTATGGGGTAAAAAAATAGAAATATAGTTAGACCGTTCAAAATTGGTACAGATAGGTTTTAGAGACCTGCAAGTCAAACGAGGATATTTTTGAAAGCGTAAAGTTATTAGGAGGGGTCGGAGGGGCAAAAAATAAAAATAGTGTTAGACCGTTCAAAATTGGTACATAAAGGTTTTTGATACCTACAAATCGATTGCGGATATTTTCGAATTTGTAAAGTTATTAGGAGGGGCGGGAGGAGGGGTCGGAGGGGCAAAAAATAAAAATGGAGTTAGGTCGTTCAAAATTGGTACATAGAGGTTTTTGATACTTACAAATCGATTGCAGATATTTTCGAATTTGTAAAGTTATTAAATTGGTACATAGAGGTTTTTGATACCTACAAATCGATTCTAAGATTCTAAGATTCTAAGACGGAAATGCATATATTTTGGAATTTGTAAAATTATTAGGGTAGACGGGAAGGGGAGGTGAAAGGGCAAAAATATATAAATAAGAGTTAGAGCGCTGAAAATTAATGTTGTTAGGTTTTGAGGCCCGATAAATCGATTGCGGATGTTTTCGAATGTACAGAATTATTAAGAAGGGCGGAGAGGGATCGGGCGCAGGGGAAAAATGAAGAAATTCAGATAAAATGTTGGAAATTAGTATTATTATGTTTAAAAGCCCGAGAGAACGACTGCGAGTATTTTTTAAAGTCTAAAATAGCTAGGAGGGGCGGGAACGGTAGGTGAAGGAGCATGCGAGCCTTGCGTGCCTGCATGCGCTGCCGCAGGCAGTGGTGGCCCGAGCCGATTATTCCACTCATGGGAGATTTTTTTTTTTTTTTTTATGTTTTTCCCTTATTATAATATAGTGATTCATTAAGAGTGTTGAACTTAAATGCGCGCGCGTAGCGCACAATTGCCTGCGCTGTCAAGGGTAGTGCAGACTCGTTGCGACATTTTTTCCAATCACATTTTTTTTTCTCTTTTTTTTCGCGTGATAAAAATTGATGCAATTTTGAGAATTCATTAACTATAGTGATTCATTTAAAAATAGTGACCAGCGAAGCGGGCGTAGCCTGCTAGTTGATTATAAAATCAGTGATATAAATTATTAAACATTTACAAAATGGTTAATTTTGCTTACATTAAGTATGTATATATATTAAGGTTTAAAGCAGCAATTACTCCAAAAATTCTGTTTATTTTATTGCAAAATATCTATCCTTCCAAAAGAATTCGATTCGATAATGCAATATCTTTTATTCCTTTCACTTAATAAAATTATTGCAGATTAAAATAATAGTAATAGTAAAGAAATGTAAGTTTTATCCTCGTTTTTATTGCTTTAATATATATATATATATGTATATATTAATTTAAAAACATATAGAAATCTTTTTTGAATATAATTGTTTGTAAAAATAAATTTAAAAAGGAGAACAATAAGATAGTGTTTTTTACATTACTTGTTACTTTCAGATTAGTTTTAGCGATCATTGCTTTTTGCCGCTTTTGATTCTCATTGGTTCATAATGGTTTATTTGTGGGGGGGGGGGGGGGATCCATTGTTTCTCTCTAAAGCCAATGTAAGTAAAAGTAATTGTTTTTCATTGTGTATTAGGATTTGTCATTTTATCCAATGCATGATTTTCCTCTTTCATAAAAGCAGGAACAAGATCTTCTGTGTTTAAAATGCTTTATGTGCCAGCTTAGCTTTAAAATTTTACGTGCATTAATGTGCTCAAATTTACCAATTTTAAAGGTTTTTATTTTTCTCCGTGTTGTTTAATATAACGCTGTTGTAGGTTGGTTTCATTATATTGCATGGATACACGCCAAATTTTATTTAGCTATTATCTGCATTAGTCATTATATGCTAAATTTGATGAGTTTGTAGTTCAAGAGCTGAAATTCGGTATCTAATTTGAAGAAACGTTGTTGCCAGATTCGAGTACTAGTTCAGGTATGTGGATATTCTTAATGATTTGGAATCTACATTTAGCCTCTGGTCTCGGTTCTCGGTCTGATTTGTCTTGTGAAAAAATTGACCTTAGGACGTCAAAAAATAAATAAATAAAATAAACTAATAATCTCTCTCTCTCTCTCTCTCTACATATATATATATATTTATATAAACGGCTAAGTGATTTCCTTGGACTCTGTTTGTCTGTGTGTGGACGTAAGTTGCCACCTAATTTTCATACTTTAGTTAATTTTAAAAAATCTAATTGTCCGATCGACAAGCTTGTTTAGTCCGACGGATTCAGAAAAATCGTCCCTTTCATTTGGTACCTCATTTGTAACGAAGTTTTGATTAGAATTTTTAAAATTTATTAAAATATGAAGATAATAACCTGGTAATAACTTAAAAAATTGGGCATTTAAATTTATAATTGTTGCCAAGAAAATTTACCAGTTATATTTTCTTTAGCATAAAATGAAATATGCTTTCACTCGAAAAGTAGAAATTTATGAAATTTTAAATTTGCTCATGCATATGAAAAAGTGAAAATATGAAAATGGAGTAAAAAAACAACCATAACCTTTTTTTAATATACTTCAATTTTTTTTTTTTTTTGCTTTGTTTAAATAGTATGTTTTTGGCACGGATGAATCGCGCTTGGCAGGAAAACTAATTCATTGATAATTCTGGGTAATATTTTAAAATTTTGATGCTGAAATAGATAGGACATTTTTCGCCAAGGACTCTACTTTTGTGATAGCCACTTTAAGTCAAGTAGCGCATCAAAAATATGAATAAATTATAAAATATTGGAAAACAGAAAAGAAAGGAAAGGAAAGGAAAAAGAAAAGAAAGAAGCACAAAAAATAATCGCATAAATTATGTATTTTTGTCTAAAATGGCAATAAAAATTCAAAAGTTGCCAATGGGAGCTATATTAAGGCTGTACTATGATCATATTTACATATTTATTTATTTATTTATTTTTCTATATGCCAACTACTATTAACTAACTCAACTACTATCATAACCACAAAAAATTGTCTCATGCAATAGATGTAGCAGATCATAGCATATTGTTATATTATATTTGGCGTGAAATCCTTATTTTAAAGTTCATCGAATAAATCAAATAAATATAGAAAATAACGTGAAAGAAAATATGTACACCACGTATAGTGTTGTTTATTCTCGTATGTAACTGGGATTCAAATATAAAATTGCTACTTCAGGTTTTTCGATACTATCTGCTTCGAAACTGTCATCTGATAAGCACCCAAATGGAAGCCCACTGGTAAGCTATTATCACAGGCTATAGGGACAGGCACCCGAGAGGCTGCGAATGAGTGGGACGATGCCGAAGGCAGCGAGAACAGGAAGCGGGCTTTTGAGCAATTTCATGAATGTTTTTTCTTTTGTTTGTTTATAAAGCGATATAGAAAAGAGTTTCCTTTAAATATAGTGACCAGCAAAGAAGGCAAAGCTTACGTTGATTCACTACCTTAATTGATTTCATGAATTTAAAAATGGTTTCGTTAACAAACTTTGATCTATTGGCATTGGCACGCAAACAGCATTAGGCCGAGTTTTGTTCATTTCGGGTTTGATTTTGAAATTTTTCCCGCATTCGGTTCGTTCTCGAACCGGGGCTTTTCTAGTAACAATATAATAAAATAATAAAATAAAAAAGACTGATAACATATGTCTATAACCAAAAAACTGCTTACGATTTTTACTTCTATTACCCGACTACCGTAAGTATTGGAAGTATTGTATTCGGAATTCGTTTTAGAGTTTTCATCTGATTTACACGTTTTATGGTCTCCTGAGTCCAAAAAAGTAGTTTTTGGCAATTGGTCAGTATGTGTGTATGTATGTATGTGTGGGGTATCTTCTGGCTATCATATCTCCGAAACTAGTAAAGTTAGAACGACGAAACTTCAGAATTGATACAGGTCTGGTTTACAGATCAATTTTCCAAATTTTGCTGAAAACTGGAAAACCGGAAGTGGAACCGTAAATCCATATCTCAAAAAGGACTCTAACGATTTTCTTCAAAGTAGCTATACAAACACTCTATTAGATGTCCTTTCGAAGGATATAGTTGGTTAGTTCAGGAAAATCGATAGGCGTCCTGTATAAATAGCTCAATTTCACGTATCCTAAGTGCTTTCCTTTTAAAAACAGCTGTACGATTTTTTTTTCAAACTCGCTATATTAACTCCCTTTTAAATATCTTTTTGTGTGTAATTATTTTTTTCCGGTCAATAATTGAGTATACAAAGTTTTGGTAAAAGTTGGTATCTCAAAAACAACTCTAACGATTTTCTTGAAAATTGGTACTTAAATCCATTTTAGGTATCCTTTCTCGTATGCTACCTGGTTATTACAGGAAAACTAACACTCATTCTACTTACGTAGGTCAGTTTTAGATCTCGGAAATTGATGTTTCAAAAAATAACTATCATTCCCCCCCCCCTTATATTTTAATTCGCTATGCAAACTTTCCTTTATGTCTTTACACGTTTATTAATTTTCTGTTATCGGAAATATTTTAGGTTTCTATTAGGTTGAGTCAAAAGTTTTGTCCGGTTTCTAATCCTTTATTAAAAGTTAAAAAATTATAACAATTATGACATATTTTCATTAACATATTCGCCATTACTTTCAACAACAATTTTCCAACATGACTGTAACATTAAAATTCCACAGTTGTAAAAAGCCGCTGGTTTTTGAGCGAAGAAGTCGGCAATGCCTTGTCGGAGGTCGTATTCGTTGCTGAAGTGCTGTCCACGCATAAAGTGCTCTAGCGACCTGAACAAATGATAATGTGTAGGGGCAATGTCAGGGCTACATGGCGGGTGAACGAGAAGTTCCCAGCCCAACTCATTCAGCTTCTCACGCGTCTGATTTGAAACGTGTGGTCTTGCGTTGTCATGTTGGAAGAAAACTCGAGCTGGATTAAAGCCCTTTTTGACGACTTTCTGTTGAACGTGGTTCCATTGAGTGCAATAGACATCTGAGTTCATTGTTTGTCCTTGAGGTAGAAGATCCCAATGCACAACTCCTGTCGACATCCAAAAAACGCACAAAAGTGCGGGTTTTTTTTAATGCATCCCAGGTGTAGCCGTCCTAACTCCAAGCTGATGTGGGTTTAGCCATTGACACCCGTTTTTTTTTTTTGTTGTCGTATAGTACCCACTTCTCTTTACAGGTATTCGACGCTATCCATCTCAGCTAAACTCTCGCAGCAGCGATTGACAGACTGATTGTCAATGATTCTTTTGCATTTTGTTGAGCTCATGCGGTACCATTTGACGACGCCTAATCTTCTTGCCAATTTTGTGAAGGTGTCTATTGACAGTTGACTGAGAAGTGCCAAAACCTTGTCCTAATTTTTGGGTGGTTTGTGTCGGATCGGCTTCAATCGCACAAAGTAAAGCTCTTTCATCGGTTGTCGATGGTTGCCCACAGTGTTTCTTATCGCCGCGGTGCATATCGCTGGAACAGAACTTTGCATACCAACGTCTGCATGTTCTTTCGTTTACAGACTTCCTATTAAATGTTGCACATATGTTACGACTTGCTTGAGTTGCATTGTGGCCTTGTTTGAGCTCGTGGAAAATTAGGCTGCGGATTTTTTCACGATTTTTTGACATACTTGATCTTTTTTAAAGAGAAATAAGTCTGTGAAAATAAAAATAACATAACAATTAAATACATCATTTTGATCAGCAGAAAATGAGCTTTCAAAATATATATGACATTCACCTTACAACTTTAATGTAACATATTTATTGATACGCAAATAAAAAACGGACAAAACTTTTGACTCAACCTAATACTTCGTTAGGTCAATTTTATGTCTTCTGATCACATTTTCTTTTCCGATCACATCTCCAAAACATGCATATAATACATGTAACAGTGGGTAATGGAAAATCGTGTGGTTGTTTCACACCACATTTTTTTTTTTTTTTTTAACTGTTTCTTAGGTTATAAGCCGTATCACACAAGAGATTTTCGCGCAACATTTCACTAAACACAATGCAGCAATCGTATGGGGAAGATTTAAGGGTCAGCGTGTAATCAATTTTTTCAACCATATTTCAGAAGTTGTGTTTAGTAATGTTGTGTTTAGTAAAAAGTCGAGCGATACAGCCATTATAGATTTTATACTCAATAAAACCGGAAGAAAAGTTAAAATAAAACCTTCAGATCAAGGGTTTTTTTTTTTTTCTCTCTCTTTCCAAAACACATAATTTTAGTTTAATTTAGCGTGAAAACAAGCTTGTGTTACCCTTTGTTGATTATAAAAATCAGTCACGTTTAATAATTATTTCTTTCTTTAAAACGATATTTACGAGTCAATCTAAAAAATAACACAAAATAAGAGAAATGGAGGCTTTGTAAAGGGTAAAAATGTAATAGATCCATCAAAAAGAAAAAGAAAAGGTTTCACTGGCAACAAAAAAAAAAAAAAAGTGAACATAGAATGTTAAAAATATCCTGAAGAATTTGTTTAATGATGAGAAAGAAAATATTTAATTCATTTGCAAGTTAGAGATCTTTTATTGTAGACCCTTATAATTTTTAGGGGGGGGGGATACCGTACGTGATGTGCAGAAATGCGTGCTATTTTAGATTAAGCATCCTCAAAAACATAAAATTTATATTAAAAAAAAAGCATACAGCTGAAAAACATATTTTTTTCCCTCCAGGCTTGTATAATCTAAGTTATAGAGAAACATTCATTACAGGAATTCATTTTAGGATATATTGGCTATTCGAGAGCACCAAAATGGGTTTCTTTTCTACTATGTTTGTGGCCTTAATTTATATTTTATGTTGTTAGAAATCATCCATGCTATTCATTATTAATTTATAGTGGGTATATATAGACTACTGTAAATAACTTATGGATACATATATTTTTAAATTTTATTGGTTATTATTATTTTTTAAATATTTTTATATTGAATTTCTTTTTCTTTAACGGCTTTTCTCTCTTTAGAATTAATTTTATACTTGCGTATTTGTTCAAAATATTTTTTGAGAGGGAGTGTTTTTGCATAATATTAACACATCAATGCATTTTGTTATTAACATGATTTTCTATATAATTGTGAAATTTAAGTTTCCGGAGTATTATGCATGTACCATGAAATTTACTTTCTTTTCTTCATTGCTATAGTCACAGTCAGTGATCAAGTGAAAAAGATTAATTCGAAATTTATGCGTCAAGTACAACCACCAGATTGCGAAGAAAGACTCTTCTACAGCTAATTATCATAGCAATCTATTATTTATCGACATTAACGAATTAAATTCTGCAGATCACTTACATTTTATATTTTGAAATAATCTTTACATTTTCAACAACATATTCTTACTCTGTGTTTGCTGCCACAGGAGAAGTATGACTGTGTAAAATTCCTACTTATGGACCCGCTTCGCTTACCGTCGTCGGAAGCCCAAACCAATGTTATTTTACGGTAAATTTCCTTTACTTACTTATAACTCATTAATTAATGCGTATTTTTCAATTCTGTTTTCACATTAAAAAAATTCACAACTTTCAAATTCGCGGACTTTTTTTTAAAACGAATTTTTTAAACTTTAAATATTTCATTTTGAAGTTGTAAAATACGAAATTTCAGTGTGTGAAATTTTTCATTTTACAGTTTGAAAATAAAATATTTAAAATTAAAAAAATACTTTTTCAAAAAATGTCCGCCAATGTAACAGTTGTGAATTTTCTGAATGTGAAAACAGAATTTAAATATATGCATTAGTTAATGAGTTATAGGTAAAGAAAATTTCCCATGGAATAACATTGGCTTAAACTTCCGGCGACGGTAAGTGAAGAAGACCGTTAAATCAAACCAAGTTTAAATTATAGAACATCATAGGAAATAGAGGATGAGGTATAAATTTTTCTTAACTTATGTTGAGGTGGCTCAACAAAATTTTACCTGTTTTATTAAAAAAAACTAAAATTGGCCTCCGAAACAGGGATATGTGGAACTGCGGTATGTTTTTTGGACTTAGATAAGTCTGAGTGGCTCTTGCCTACCTGGCTTAACTAATTTTACGCTGTTTGCTGCATGGTGTCCTTCTGCCTAAATCAATTTTGTGAAATGTCTTAAGAGTGGCGAAAATTTGCATACATATGCATTGAATTACAACATGAAGTATATTGAAATTTCTGCTTAATTGAAACAGAATAAAAATTAAATTAAAAAATAAATAAATAAGTAAAAAAAATAAATGCTCTCTGTTGAACAGATTTGGGTATTACTTTATAGATTAATGGATAAATTAATTTTTTAAATAATTTTTGTGTTTGAATGGTGAAATTTAATGCAAATTTTTCGCATTCAAATATAAAAAATCTTCTTAATATATTAACTTACTAATGAATCAACAAAGTAATAACCAAATATCTTTGAATATATCTATTGTTAAATTATTAAATTGTAAAACTGAAAAAAAAAAAAAGTAAAATAAATAAATAAAATAATTTTTGGGAACCACTTAAAAAAAAAAAAAAAAAAATATTATTATTATTATTATTATTAGATTTAAAAAAAAAAAAAAAAAAAAAAACTGAAATTTTAATATATTTAATACTTTTTGTTATATTTGAAAGGATATGCAATTTTTGATAACTTTAAATCCTTAAATTACCAAAAAAAAAATTTTAACGTGCACCATCCTTTTAATTGAAATTAATGAAAAGCTATTAAGATACAGTAATTAAAAAATTAAAACAAAGTCGTAAAAATATTTTTTATATAAAAGATATAAACAAAGAATGCAGAGAAAAGTTATTTTTTCAAGAAGAAAATCATATTATTGTAACTATATTCAAAAACTGATGTTCATTTTAATACAGAGATAATCTGTTAAGAAAAAATGTGGCATGTCAAATAAAAATAGACATTATTTCAAATTTATTCGTAATAAATTATCTTTCCCTATTCTTTTCAGCTGTTCATTTGTGACCAAATTAATTAAAGATATTTTTACAAGAGGTGTTATTTATTTATTTTTTCATTAATAGTACATTAAATAAATAAAGAAATAATATCCTGACATTCATTTTTTCAAAGGCATTATTTTAAAAATTTATCTTATACATTTTTTTCAATGACAACACGTAAAAAAGTATGCTGACATAGATTTTTAGTTTAACTTATCGAAGAATGAAAATTTTCTTTCTTATATACTGCATCTGTAAGTAACACAAAGTTCACTTTCATTTTTCATGGCCATACATCTGTTGTTTAAGATGCGGAAGAGAAAGCACACTTCTAAAGGCATTGCATGAGAGCATGCAATTTTATCCTCACTTCATAAGAAAAGAGAAAACTGCAGTGTAATTTTGTTTAATGTTATGTCGCCGAATAATTTAAATACTTTCCTTGTTAACAATATCTAATCATAATTTCCCTTCATTTAAGCCATTTACGAAGTATCGCTCTGGCGATTTCTTTTGAAATTCGAAAGCATTTTAAGATTTTCGACTTTCTCTTGTTCCGAAGCTAATTGAGCTTGATTTTCCTTTCTCTCTTCCTGAACGTTAAAAACAAGAAGAGAGAAAAGTTTTAGTCGGAAACCTCTTATTGAATTCATTCATTAATTTACTGAAACAGTTATAAGCACTATTTATTATTTTACGGCGTTAGTCTTAAGTTATTTCAGCCAGAACCGGATTTCCTCTTTCGGTGCCCATGGGCCTAATGAAATATGCTATACTTTTTTAATCTCTGACCAAATAGAGAGGTGTGTGATAAATTTGATGCCCTCCCTCCTCTCTGTTTCTGTCTGTGATATCGTAGCAGCCAAACGAATAAATTTATTTTATTGGGTTGTTCGATAAATAATGTCGTTTTTTAAAACCTTCACTTCTAAAAACCAAGGCTTCTTCGAACGTGGAATTTTTCAATTTACCGAAAGATGGCAAAAGGTCATCCAACAAAATGGTCAATATATCATTGATTAATGTTTGTTGTTAATATAAATAAATTCACTTTGAAAAACATGAAAAAAAAAAAAAAGACATCATTTATCGAACAACCCAATAACATTTTTGCTTACATTACTCGACTAAAATTTCGATTGGAATTTTCACCTGATCTAATCACCTGACTAATATTTTAAGATCTTTTGAGTCAATACGGGCTTTTAGCAGTCGGTTAGTATGTACAGTCGGGGAAAAAAAAAAGCAACACTCGCTGTAATTTCATTACTAATTGACGCAGGAACATCTAATAGACATAATTCAATAGGAAATTAAAAGCACTTTCTGAATATGTCGTCAAATTTTGAACTAGGGGTCATCTACATATTGAAATTAGTGCTAACTTTGATTTTTTCAATAGCAACACCCATTTTTGACTTCAGTTTTGAATTTCTGAGAGTCTGGCAGTGCGGAAAAGTATACTGTTTGTATACTTTATCTTTAGTATTTATAGAGTTATAATCAAAAATGTGTTAGGGGGTTATCTGTAAATGTAGAAAAATAAAATTAAGATCCTATAAAAAGTAGACAAAATTTTAAAGTTTCACACCGGAAATCTTTCTGGAAAAAAATAATTATAAAAATTAATAAAACTAGCATCTTTTCCAGTTCCTTAATTATCCTGAATTCAATTTTTTAGATTTGTATATACTTCAGTACTTTTTAAGATAATTTTAGGTCTATTTAAATACATTATACTTGCGATTAGTCCATACAGTACTCTTTGAAAAATGTGCAATATTTTTCAAGTAAAAGTGTCTATTATAGCTGTACTGATCTCCAATAAAGCTTAAATTATCTTTCGTAGGTAACATAATAGACGAAATGAAATAATATATATATACAGCAACGCATAAACTAAACCTTTTCGGATAAATTATTGTAAGGGTTCATGAAGTAAATATTAAACAATTTTAATCGCACTTACCAGTTTTTGGTCAGTTGAACTCTTTGGAACTGTACGATTCGTTTTATAATTTCTATGAAAATATATTTTCTTAATTAACCCTTTCGCGACTGCTGACGTAGATTCACGCCATTTGAAAATCTGTAACTCTGTCAGTGGGCATTTATTTCGTAATTTGTGTGTTACATAATATTTCTTAAGTGTGTACTCAGTGTTCATATTTTTGCAATAAAATATACTACTGATAGAAATATATTGATTAGAAAGAATATAATTATAATGTATATCCGTTTGTAACATAATCGTGAATACAGAAAATTTGTTCTAAAATATTATATTTTGAGAGTATAATGCCCGTAGGCGGGTCTTACTGTCAAAAAGACAAAATCCTGCGGTCGCAAAAAGTGTTAAAATATATTTATAAACGTTAAAGTATGTTTTTAAAAATGTATAAAGTTAAAATATATTAATAAAATTTTAAAGACTAAAGTGTCCTTCAAATAATATTCCTCCCCCCTATAAAATAAAAAAATAAGTAAATATATAAAATAAAATAAAGCAATATATGAAGCAAATGATTAAGCTTTTTTAAACTATGACGGTAGTTAAGAAACGAGTTTACAAATCTGTCTTGCATTCCAATTCCATTCGTTATTTATATTTGACAAATTCACATTAAACCTATTTTTCTATTTAAAACAGTAAACCCCGCCTATTTAGTTATTTTTTTTCCTTCTAGTGTTCGTTTAAAAGATTCAAAATTTATCACCAATTATTCGATGAAGGAAATACCACTTGTGCGTATTTTTGTCAACATAAAATAAGGTGTTTAACACGAATACTCAATGTCACATTTACTTTTTTTTTTTTTGTATTGTTTTGTTTTGAAGAACGATGAAGGGGGGGCTGGTCTTCTTTAGAAAACAGGAATTCTTGATGCTAACACTAATGTCTAAAAATCATCATTTTTGTTTCATTTCTTTGCGTATGACGTTGTTGTTATATAATTTGACCCGTAAATAAAAAATAAAAATATTTTGTTTAATTTTCTTTGTTATTTTTAAAAATTTGATTCGTTATCTCATGCAAAACTTTATAAGAGACGGCCCCCTAAACCACTGGAAAAGAAAGATTTATTTATATCTCGAAAACTAATAACTGGAATGAGCTGCAAATTTGCACACCCATATTTTTCAGCATTAGGATTCATTTTATGTAAAAATTAATATAGGTCATAATTCATAATTTTTATGAATATGAATTTATTAATATTTTTCAGAATTAAAAATATTTTTCAGAATCAAAAGTAATGATGGATTATGTTTGGGTTTCTTCACTGTATCTCGTAAAAAAAAAATTATATCGATCAAGTTACTTTTTGTGAAGATATTAATAAAAGTTTGAAATATGAATTTAACGTTAGCACCTTCAAACTTTGAACGCTTAAAACTCTGTGAAAAAATAAGTAAAATATACAACCAATATACTTTTTCGCGTTGTCGCGATCCCAGAAATTCAAATATAAAATAAAAATGGGGCATTACCATTGAAAAAATCAAAGTTGGTGCGCGTTTTATTATGTAGACGACCCCTAATTCAAAATTTCAGTTCATTTTCTGAAACTACTCACACTTCCCTGTCGAATGATACCTATTGCATTTTTCTACATCGATTAGCAACGAAGTTACGTTGAGTGTTGCGTTTTTTTTTCCCCGACTGTACGTTTGTATGTATGTATATGAGGAATATTCCAATACAGTGCCGGGAAAAAAAATGCTTACACTTGAGCGGAAAGAAAAAAAAAATTACATGTTCAATTGCCGTTCCCGCCATAAATATGTGTCGAACCCCAGTGATGACAGAGTTGATAGGATAGGGAGAGGTCGTCTGTGGTCGACAACACCACGTGCCATCACTGGGGTTCGACACATTTTTATGGCGGGAACAGCCATTGACATGTAAAGTTTTTTTGCCGCTCAAGTGTAAACATTTTTTTCCCCCGGCACTGTATATCTAAAATGAATAAATATAGAATTGTGAAGCTTGAAAATTAAGATAAGTCCGGTTTACAAATGATTTTGTCAAATTTAATAAAATTCCAAAACCGGAAGGGGGAAGTTCATATATCAAAAACGGCTCGAACGATTTTCTTCGAAGTTGTTATATACATTTCCTTTTAGAGGTCCTTTCGTATGTATGTGAATTGGTTATTTCAAGAAAAAAATGATAAGCATCCTGTATAAGTAGGCCAATTTTAGATTTCGCAAGTGCGTTCGATAAAAAACGGCTCTACGGATTTTATTCAAATTCATAACTCTTTTTTTTTAGATGTCTTTTCGTATGTAATTGTTAATTTCCGGTGAATAGATGAGTTTATCGAATTTTAGCAAAAATCAGAAGTTGGACCGAAAGTCAGTATCTCAAAAGACTCTACGATTTTCTTCGAATTTGCTACATAAGCCCCTTTTTAGATGCCTTATCGCATGTATCACTTGGTTACAACAGGAAATTGATAGGCGCCTTATTAGGAACAACATCAGTTAAAACCAAGGAAATCTTCAACGTCTTGAGCCAGTCTCCATTTTTTCCTTTATGGTGTTCCAGACGTTGAAGATTTTCTTTGTTATAATAATCCAGCGCCAAATCTGCTTTTAATATGAGGTAGATCAGTTTTAGATTTCAAAAACTGATGAGAATTAAAAAAAAGAAAAAAAAAAGAAGCTCTACCTATTTATTTTATTTTATTTTATTTATTTATTTATTTTTTAACTCGTTATGTATATTCTCTTTTATATCTTTACGACGTAGGTATTAATTTACTTTTACAGGAAAAATTGTTAAGTATCTGATTTATTAGTGTGGTTAGAAGACATAAAATTATTATTTCAAAAATTAATAATCTGGTGTGTCACTCACACGACTTTCTCTTACCCTGAAAGTTAACACTAAATACAAGTCCCTGTACACGAACCATTTGCTTCGTCTCATCGAAAAGCTTAGTGTAGCGTCCCTATATGATACACATTTAGAATACCAAGTTTGGACTTTCTGGTGCTATTTGTTCTTGAGATATGCTGATGACACACACACACAGACCAACCGCTGAAAACGTGATTTTCGTATTCATGGGACCTCAAAACGTGTAAATATAACAAAAACTCACTTTCGAAAATTTGACTCAAAAGCAATACTTTCTTTACCTTATGGATAAGAGAAAGTAAAAAAAAAAGTTTACAATATGTATAGTAGCGAGCATTGGAAGTCCGTTGGCTGTTTGTTATACACCAGATTTTTTATTTATTTATTTTTTAAATTAGAACGCTGATTTAGTAAATATGATTCTCAGCTATGTTTGATGATTTTTTTTTTTTTTTTTTTTTTTTTTTTTATAGATTTAAAATAATAATAATAATAATAATAATTTTCTGATTTTTTTAGAACACTTTGCACTGTTATTTTAAAATTTACGATTTGTCAGTCTTTCAAATTCCAACTCATGTTAGATGATAAGACACATGATTTTAGGAATGGAGTATAAAAAAGCCCCCTTTTTTAATGTGAATTTTCAACCGATTTTGACAAAAATTAAAAATTATGAGTTTACAGTAACTAGTTGGTCTTCGCTGGCCTAGCGATCAATCTTTCCAGTTGTTATTCTTTTTTATTATTTATTATAAATTATTTTAACCTCTTTTTTTTATTTTTTAGATTTTTCTCACTAATTTAGCTTAATATTTGGACCATACTTTGATGGTTTTCAGCAGGGGCTGGGAAAGAA
Organism: Salticus scenicus; assembly: GCA_963930645.1. Lineage (NCBI taxonomy): Eukaryota > Metazoa > Arthropoda > Arachnida > Araneae > Salticidae > Salticus > Salticus scenicus. The sequence goes on along the minus strand of OZ005652.1, from coordinate 173,923,487 downwards.
AACCACCAAATCGCCAAGTGGCAATCCTTACATAGCATTACATTATGCTTTTAAATTATCTTCTAGACTTATATATAGGCATCCATTTTAAAATTCCCATAGAAATATATACAAATACATGCATCAATGGTTTGACTGTTGTCTGAAAGATTACTAGAGTACTCTCTTGAATTTAAATGCAGATTTATTTGCGATGATCTTCCTATTGTAGTGTCCTTTTATTTTTGTATGTCAATGTTTTTTCAACAAACGATAGTTAGATGTTGATTTTCAAAGCTTGTTCTCAATATTTTACTGTTTTTATTATTATTATTAATAGAAAATACATGTTTTTTGTTTTTCCCCCCTGAATTAAAATATTTAGAGGTTTTAGGGACATACAATTAGATTATATTTCCACAAATAGGACAAATGAATGAAGTTGGAATTGCAGGGCATGAGGGAAAGGGGGCTTTAAGAGCGGTCAATACCTACTCTCGCCGACAGCTACAGCCCTTGTTATTGTATGGAGAAATCGTCAATTAGTACCTATTAATTTTACAAAAAATTTACTTTTCACATTTTGTTTTCCAGCTGAAAAATGTGATATGCACTCGGTTAGTTTTTTCATTGGAAAAAAAAAAAAAGTATATATATATATATATATATATATATATATACTAGCAGGCAACGCCCGCTTCGCTGGGCCCTATTTTTAAATGAACCGCTATAATTACTGAATTCTCAAAATTGCATTGCATTAATTTTTATCACGTGAAAAAAAACAGAAACAAAATCTGATTAGGAAAAATGTCGCACCGGGTTCTCACTGCCTTCGGAAAAAATTCCCAAAATGCTCTAACTCTTATTTCTATCATTTCCCCCTTCGCCCCCCTCCCGTCTATCCTAATAATTTTAAAAATTCGAAAATATCCGCAATCGATTTGTAGGTATCGAAAACCTCTATGTACCAATTTTGAATGATCTAACTCTATTTTTTTTTTTTTTTTGCCCCTCCGCCCCCCTCCCTTCCCGGCCCTCCTAATAACTTTACATTTTCGAAAATATCCCCATCCCACCTGGGGGCTGAATTTCTAAAATTCCAGAAATTGGTTTTTAGATATTTGCATTAGCTATATTTTAGAGCAAAAATTTCATGTATATCTATTTTTTTGTTTGAGATATATAGGATTATGCGAAATCACGTTTTACGCATGTGAAATCACGTTTTGCCCCCGCGCCCTCCTTGGGGACCGAATTTTGAAAATTCCAGAAATTGGTTTTTAGACATTTGTATTAGCTATATTTTAATGCAAAAATTTTACGGATATCTGTTTTTTTGTTTGAGATATGAAGGATTTTGTGAAATCACGTTTTGCCCCCCCCCCCCTTGGTGGGCTAATTTTGTAAAATCGCTTCTTAGTGGATGCCTACGTCATAGAAGGAACATTGTCGCAAAATTTCATGCTTCTAGGTCTAAGGGTTTGGTCTGGGCGATGATGAATCACCCCCTCCCCCATTCACTCAGCCAGGAACAACGATTTTATATATATAGATAAAGTAAATTTTGGAAAAATGAGTACTAGTTTAACGATTTCGAATTTTCTAAATGTAAAAACAAGCAACAACAACAACAAAAAACACGTTGGATAATGAATAATTATGGAAATAAATTATCCCATAGAATAATATGGGCTGTAGCTGTCAGCGAGATTAGGTATTAAGAACTTTCTAGTTTAAAACGTTTCAACGGTCAACTAATTCATTGACTAAATGACCGGATTTATATCGTATTTTCAAAATGATTATGACTATCGTCATTTCAGATATTGTAGGCGTTGTATAATTGTTCTTCTGGTTGTAAAATTATATCAAATCATTGCAAAACAATCTTCTTTACTTTTCTTTAAAGCGTAGGCGCATTATTTATCAGTTGTGGGCTTTCTTGGCCATTGACTCTTTTTTTAATATGAATAGGGATTCTTCTTCCTCATATCTTTTGGGAATATTATTGTAATTAGCGATGAAAGCTAAAGAGGTTAATTATTCTTTTCTTTACGAGCATAAAATACTATTGATGCACGTCTGCTTTTTAGCTGTTGGAAAGAAACGTCCTTTGTTTTTGTGGCCGCCCACTGTGTTTTAATATTCTGCATACACAACCCTAATGTTTAATTTGGGGTAATGTGATTTTTCACGTTTATAAAACACACGTTTATATGAATAAATGTGGTTATAAACAGGGGAAGAACACTTTTTTTTTTTTTTTTTTTTTATATTATACATGTATATGTTGTTAATGAGGTATTTTGCGAATTTTCGTTTTTTAAGTTATGTATGATTTCACAATACGATTCAAAGGCTATAAACTATTTTTTAAAAAAGGTTTTAATTTTAATTTTAAAATGACAAAAATAGCTAGGTTGTTTTCAGTTAAAGTTAAATGCCTTGCATAACAGAAATGAATGAGGGGGAAAAAAAAATTAAGCATGACATGGAAAATAACAAAACGTTTTAGAAAATAAATAAATAAAATAAGAAGAAGAAATTACAGTTTCAAATGATCAAATATCGAATATATTGACTTATTATAAGTTACAATGAATAAAATTTACATTTTTTTTTTCTTTCTTAATCTATCTCTTCCCGCCCCCTTTTTATTACCAGCAGTGAGTTAACATGTTACGCAAGTTCTTGCATATGCATTAATATTAATGCAAAGTTGGCAAAGCATTGAGCTTGTAACAGGGGTCGTCGGAGAAGTCGTTTCTTGTAGAACAAGGAACGATGACTTTTACGAAGGCCCCGCTTGTAATTGGAGGATTGCGGGATCGATCCCGAGCCGGCCAAAATATGCTTATCTTTGTTACCCAATTAATTGTGACTGATAACTCTCTTTAGTTTAATTTGAATGTTGCTGAATTTTTTTTTATATCGAGCTCTAATTTACCAAAATATCATTCTTGACAAGAAAAAAATAAGGAATTATTGATATGATATTGAATATTTGTAATTATGTAAAAAAATAAATAAATAAAATAAAAAGTAAATAAATAAATAACAATTCATTTTAAATTAATTGTATAGTTATTGTTTTTTCAACTAGCAGGTCTTGCCCGCTTCGCTGATCACTATATTTATTAGGGGGACCGGAAAATAATGTTTTGAATTAAAATACTGACATCGGAAATTTATCCTGGATAAAATTTAAGATATTCTTAGGTAACTTATAAGATGGTTATTTGTAAAGTACCATGTAAACACTGTTAAACAAAAATTTCCGGTTTCATTTTATTAATTCAAAACGACATTATTTTCCGGTCCCCCTAATAAATAAATTAAAAAACAGAATCATTCTTCATTTTATATCAATTTATAAACAACAACAACAACAAAAAGAAAAACAAAAAGAAAGAAAATCCGTTGAAATTGCTGAAAAGCTCGCTGTGGGTCCCTTCTGCATTCGGCCGTGTCTTCCTCATCCGCAAAAGTCTCGGGTACGTGTCGTTGTAACCTGCAATAATGCCTTATCCATCTTCAATTTGGATATTTATCCGATGTCAGTTTTGAAACGAACAGTGTCGAAGAAAAAATCGAAGTATAGCCCTTTTATGTTTAATCCCAATTACATATGAACAACATTGTATACGTATTATTATACATAATATTTACTTTCTATTATTTATGCGTTATCCTGTATTTTATTTGATTTATCCGGTTAACCATAAAATGACAGCAATTTCCCACTGAATATAATATTAAAATATGATATAAGCGCCACGTGTAGCATATGAGACAGCCAATTTTTGTGGTTATATATATCTTCGTGTCGAATCACGTGATTGTCCGAGTTACCGTCTTCGACCACAGACACACAGATATTGCCTTATATATATATGATCTGCAATTTGGGTGAGAATTTCGCAAGTTATTCGGTGATTTTGGCGAATCAATGTACATCATGTACTTATACATCATGGATTTAGAGCAGATTCATTATTTTATTTTAGATTCTTCTCTTTTTTTGCATGACACTCGATGAAACTCATTAGATCTCTTTTTTTGCCTTGATGTCTGCGTCCCAAGGAAAAGACACATCCTGTTTTTCCTATTAATATTCTCTATTAAATTCAGGTTTTTCGCACATTGCAGTTTCTGTATAAGCCCCACCTGCTGTCAGGCATGTTTAGAATCAACTCGATAGCAGCATGGAATTTCTCAACTAATGCGATCCCCCGCGTTCATAAATTTTACATAAATCTGATAATTTTCCTGTGTGATCGTTCTTAAAGATTTCTTCAGATCAGAAAAAAAGATCTTACGAAAATTTTAAGTAGTACTTATTTTTATTACATTTTTTTTTTTTCTTTAAAGTACAGTAGAACCCCGTGGATTGCTCGGCATTGTCCATATAACTCGAAATTTGTGTGTTTTTTAGGCATAAAGTTAACTGCTTTGAAGAAATACATTGGTCACTTATATGCATTTTATCACAAAATCGCTTAAATCAACTTGTTTTTCTCTCCCCCCCCCCCTTTTTTTTGTGAGAGTTATAGATATGTATTATCAAAATATTTAACAGACTATATAAATACTATCCAGTTATATAAATTGTTTTAATCGGAATAATGATTGATTATATATTAAAAGTTGAATCAAACATTTTGCATATTACCTTAAAATAATAATAATAAAATCATAAGAAATGATAAAGGGAAAAAATACTACGTATTTTCATAATTATCTGTTTCTGTCTTATTCTATTTTCTTACCTCGTTTTTTTTATTTTTTTTTTATTTTTATAATGATAGAATAGCTTATTGCTTTTTTAATAGCCAGAAAACATATATATCGTTTCTGAAAAAGCTATTTCGATTTAGAAATAGATTAGATTATTGAAGTAATATTGTTATACTGTGAAGTATTGTTATGGTTTATATTTATTAATTAAAATTCACATTTTCGTTTCCCATTATACAATAGATATGAAAAGCTAGGTATTCTTTTTTTTTTTTTAATGCATTTTGAGGTGTGTGGAATCCGAAAATCACAAAATTCATGCTGTGTAGTTACTTCTACTAGTTTGTTGGTCTATATTGATATTATCTTGAGAACAAATGACCATGGAGAAGTCGGATCGGTTTTAAAATATCACTTATAATACATATTAACAAGAACCCCGTTCATTTTAATCATTTTAATTTGAAAACTTCGCAATTTATTCGAAATTTGCAACTTTCTTAACATGGAAGAAAAGGGCGAAATATCGCATTAACATGTATTGTGGCGTTTATTTTCGTCGAAAGATGTCCAACAATTTAAAAGTATCATTTATAATATTGGCATGACCATCATTGATTAAGAGTATTCTACTTCGAAAATATCGTATGGTATTTGAAATTAAAAAAATTTCTTAATAGGGCAGTATTGAGAGCTAAATCGCCTGAGGATTCCTTTTATTATAAACTAAGTCGAATCTGTTTTAAAATATAACTTATGACATTAATATGAATAATGTTGAATAGAAACATTTTACATTAAAAGCTTTTTTCGTTATTCGAAATTAAATGTTTTCATAATATTGCAGAATAGTGCAATATTTCCCCCCCAAAAAAAACTTGCATTATGGGGATTATTGTGTTTGGAAATTGTATAAAATTTCATGAAAACTAAAATTCGAAGCAGACCTTAATAAAATTATTTATCAAATTCGGATAAGGAAAATGTATCGTACTTGAGAAAATCTAACCTAGTAGGAGGGGCATTTCAGTCTGCGATCGTGCCACGTGATCTACAGTTCATTTCTCTTAACATGAATATTGCCCTATAGCAGAAATCTATGAAATCAAATATTTTATCAGGTATTAAGCAGAGTCCACCTATGCCAACTAATTTTTCTTTGACAACTGTCAAAAAATTATAATATCATATCATGTATGTATTGTAGTAATATGCTGTAATTTTGTATTGTAAACATGTCGTCTTAATTTTAAAGGATTTCTTATAGTTATATTTAACTCCCATGTACTTTCATGTATGCGCACTCGATTTATTAGTAAATGTGTAAAATGCGCATTTATTTTATGTTTCTATGGGAGATCTGTGTGCATAAAGTGATAGTAAATATATATAGCAGTAATACTATGGAGATGAATGTATTAAACTATCAGAATAATTGTAATGTATATAATATTACTGAGGTGGTAAAAAATATTAAGTTATGAGAATACTTCAAAAATTAAAAACATTTACTATTATCCGCTGTGGTACGTAATTATTCTTTAGTGCTATTCCTGTATATTTCCTTATCCGGTACGAATACGATGTTCCTTAAACTATATTCTGTCAAATAAGACTTTAATATAAAACAGTTTTATAAATCCAAAAGCAGCCCCCTTCTTTCTTTTTTCCTTTTCTTTTAATTTTCTTTAAAAGAAGGGAAAAAAAAAAAAAAAAAGCTGTTTGATTTACTCTGAACATTTTTTAAATGTGTATTCTGGAAAACGCCGGCATGAATTTCAAGACTTAAACATTACAGAATTTTGGGATGTTAAAATTTAGAACAGCAAACAGTAAAGAATTTCTCGTTATGTTTTATAGTGTTACGAAATTTTAATTTTTACAATGTTAGCAGAGAAATTATATAGATCTTGTGGAAGACTGTCTCAAAAATACTCTTTTGTAAAGAAGTATGATATAAATGTATATTTTTCTGGAGCAATTTAAATAAATTTATCACGTATATTTTTATATTACTATGTCGAATGTACATAGGATTTTTTTTTTTTTTTTTTCTTTTTAAGCTGAATTATTGATTTAATCGCAGATTTGTTTTAGACTTACCTGCGGGCAATAAAACGGAAGCTTGGTAACAGTGAGAACAAAATCGTGACATCACTCGAAGAAAAATTCTTTTTGCTTCTTTTGTTTCTGGAATTCTTTTCAGTAAAGGAAACTTTTCTTTTCGCTTAGAATGAAACAGAAATAGAAATATCTGTTTCTTTTCCAGATTTAGACCTTTTCCCGGGGATTTAGCATCTACCAATATTTTTTATCTTATCGGAGAGGATTATTTATTATGATATAGAGAAGATAAACGATTGTTGCGTAAACGTAATTGAATTTAATGTTACTTTTCCAAAAATAAATAAATAAATAAATAAATGTGATATAGCATTGATTTAAGGTTTAGAAGTTAATGTAATTGTTTACAATCTGGTCTATATGCAAATGTTGAATTATATCATAATATATAAAATGCTTGTAGGTAAGGGTGTTTACAATTTAAGATTTTATTTTCGAAAAACAGACTGTGATTTCCCGGATTTGAGAAATAAATTTTGTGTACACGTAATCTGAAAATACATATAGAGCGTGTATTTAAAAAAAAAAAAAAAAAAAAATTGTTTTACTTCAAACACGTTAATTTAATGGGCATTTTTCGTGTCATCTATTTTTCATCAAATGCTGTTTAGAGTTTTACAGTTGGGACATTTATCATTAATTTGTTCAGAATATGAATACTTAAACTGAGTTAGTAAAAAGTGGAAGTATATTTTAATGGGTTGAGGCTGAGTGACTTTTACGTCGCACTGGTGCTGCATTATGGGCAATTCGCGACGATCTTTTGACAGGAGAAAATATCCTTTTAATATTTTTCAACAAAGCTCGAAAGTGTGTATAAATTTCACATGTCTGACCGCACTCATATCGGTAAATATTTTCACAATGTCTTGAAACTGATTTGTTATTCAGGTTCACTATAACATGCTTCCTATTAAAAATGGTATTAAGAGATCTACCGATATGTGCTCTTTTTTAATAATCTATGTGACTTGCATGGATTTTCTATCGTCTTTAAAATAAATAAAATTAAACTGTGTGTTCTATTTGTGTATTCAATTCTTTCTATTGGATTGTTCGAAAAATAATTTCTTTTTTTTTCCCCAACAGAAGACTTAATTGTGTTTTTCACTCCAACTTTACAATTAAGCCGCTTTGGCATTATACATTTTGAGAATTGATTTATCAAGGCTTGTTTGTGAATAAGTTTGTTTGATTCCGCACAATAGTTTTTTGTTTGGTGCCCTATCAAATATGGAAAGGTTGAAAGCTGCATTTTCGGCATATTTGTTTTTTACTGTCAAAAAGGCAAAAATGCTGCTCAAGCCCCCCCCCCCCCCCCAAAAAAAAAAAAAAAAAAAAAAAAAAAAAAAAAAAAAATTATCCTATATGTATGGAGAAGATTTATTGACAGATTGCCAGTGCCAAAACTGGTTTGCAAAATTTATCTGGCAATTTCGATGTTGAAAATGCACCACGTTGTGGAAGCTAGTTGAAGCTGATGTAGACAAAATACAAGCATTGATTCATGCAAATCGCCAAATAACAACTCTTAAAATCGCTGAAAACTTAAATTCTTCGAATTCGACCATTCATATGCCTGTGAAACGCCTTGGTTTAATTTCCTTATAGAAAGCAGTTTGCCCTGTCACATTGACGTTTGTGATTTGCTTCTTAAACTTCAAGAAAATTATCCATTTTTTAAACGAATCATCACTGGGAATGATAAATGAGTTCTCTAAAAGAATATTAAACGAAGGGAACATGGAGTAAAAATGATGAACCGGCTCAAAGCACTTCGAAACCGTATATTAATCAATAAAATGTTATTCTGTCTGTTTCATGGGATTTCAAGAGAATCGTTTCTTTTGAGCTTTTAACGGACAATACCACGATCAGTTCCTAAGTATACTGTCATCAACTGGTCAAATAGAATGATTCACTCAAACACAAAAGGCTAGAATTGAACAAAAGAAAAGGTGTAGTGTTCCACCAAAAAAATGCGATACCGAATACAAGTTTGATAAGTTGTCAAGAGCTTTAGTTTGAATGGGATGTACGTCCACATCGACAATATTCTCGAGATCAAGCATCTTTGAATTATTACATGTTCCGGTCTCTAAAAAAATATTTTTAGACTGCAAAACCTTTACTTCAAACGAGGACGTCAAACATGACTTGGATCAGTTTTTTTGTCATGGATGATCAGAAATTTTTTGAACGTAGAAATAGGCTACTGCCAAACAGATGGCAAAGAGTACTGGGCCAAAATGGAGATTATATAAATCAATAAAATATTTATACACTTCATGAAAATCATCATTTATTCTCACAATAAATAAATAAAAGTAAAAAGAGCTTTTCGAACAACCTAATATATATATATACTGTTGCTGTTTGCTTGTTTGATTTTTACTTCTCATTGATAATGAAAAGGAAATGTTTGATTTTTCGACGGAAAACTTATATATATATGTATATATATGCAAAATAAGGCGTGATATATTTATATGTTAATGTTAATATAAATCTGCTTTGTGAAAAAAATAATAGACCAATTGAAAAGAAAAAAAGTTCGATAATTGCTCTTGATAAAATCCAATTAAGCGTCATTAGCAATGTCATTGTGTTGGATGTAATCCGACGCTTTTAATGACTTTCCGATTCAATTTACTATGGTACAGAACTGCGCGTGGGCATGTTGTTACGCGTATTTTATTATTTATGTTTTCTAAATAAATCTGTCGATTCCATTTTTAAATAGTACTCCACCCTCTTGTCTGATTTAAAAGTAACGCCTAACATCTCTTATTTTGAGAAACGATGATCCTATCTATGCAGTTGTTTCAAAAATAATCCAACCTTTTTCCCGTAATAGCCGCTTAATTTTGGCCGTCTCATGGCTAATCTAATTATTTCCGTAGAATAATTGATGATTTAAAATTGAGATAGGGTATATTTACGTGGCTACGCCCGCGACAATGGCCATCGATTTTGCTGAGTTGCCGGAGGTTATGTCCGTGCGTGTTTTATTTGTTTAATAGATTGTAATTTGCAGCAACTTTGTAGATTTAGCAAGATTACGATCATCGTGATGTGGGATAAAACAGTGGTTGTCGAGTGTTTCACCCTACGTTCATTAACCGACTCTAGGAAAGAACATTATGTGTGAGTTATGAGGTTTAAAATCTCCACAAATCCACAATTTCATACTTTGTATTTCTTTTAAGTTTTTTTTTTTTTTTAAGTATACACATACATATATATTTATATATATTATCATAATCAAATAAATTAAAAACTAAATGAATATTTAGTTTTTTATTTCGAATATTTTTTCATCCCAATATATAATGAAATAGTATGCACAACTTAAAAATGGGTAAACTGGAGTTCGTGTTTACTCGTTATAGGTTTTTTTTTTTTTTTTTTAAATAATTCTAACTTGTGAGAGTGGCGCTTAGTTTCGACGGAATTTCGAGTCCCCAGAACCCCCCAAAATCAGAAGGAAACAAAGTTTATTATGTCTAATTTTGCATATTCAAGGGAAGAGGAAAAAAAACGTTTAGTTTATGGAATATTATGACAGAGAAAGACGAAAATGTAAAAACGATCTCATGTTTTTTCTTTTAGAGCTACACACCACCCTAATTTCATGCTTCCGTCAGAAAGTTCTGCAACCGAAGAGACTTGCATGAAACGAGTATTAAAAGAACTTGAGTAATAAATAGTCTGACTTGGGGAAAAAAAAAAAAAAAAACCTTGAAAATTTAATGTTGATTTCCCTTGAAGGATTAAATGTAGCAGAAGCTCACCAGCTTCTGTTTTTGGGGGGAGGGCAGTCAACGAGCGAAATTTCAAATAACTTATTTTTATGTAATGCACAATTTTCTTCTTTTCTCCCATTTTGTATATTTAAGAATGGATGTTTTTAATATTTAAAAGAGTGAATTTCTTTTAATTTAAAAGTATGCACAACATTTTTTGTAATTTTTATTTAACTTATATGATTTTTTGTTTAAAATTTAAGGGACACACTTTTTTCATTGAAAGACACACAATTTATTATTATTATTTTGGCTGGGTAACTAGGACTCATAGTTTTGTTAGTTCTGTGAGAATACTGGGTAAATGGACTTACGATATTCTGCTTATCATCACCGAAAGCCAAAGCCAATGTTACTCTACTGGGGAATAATTCCCATTAGAAATTATTAACTAATACATAATTTAAAATTCCATTTTCACATTCAAAAAATTCATGACTGTTAAATCAGTTCTTATTTTACAAAAATTCTCATTTTCAGCTTTAAAAAAAAAAAAAAAAAAAAAAAAAAATGAGCATTAAAAAAAAAAAAAAAAAAAAAAAAAAACGATAACCAATTCAACAGTTTTGAATTTTCTGAATGTGAGAATGGAATTTAAAAATATGTCAGTTAGTTAATGAATTATAATGGAGATTATTTCCCCATAGAATAACATTGACTTAGGGCTTTCGGCGACGATAAATAGAGAGTCCTTTTAAATAAAAATAAAACTCGATAAAAGCGAATTTTTCTTCCCAGACCATTTGTACTTTAATTCGGTTTTAGATTTTGACATAATTATAAAGTAAAACATATTTTCAAAATGACTTGATTGTGCTTTTCTCTTAGAACATATATATAATCTTATATTGACTTGTTTTTCGTAAAAGTCAGTACTACGTGAAAGTATTTTGCGTGACATTTTCTTTTGATTATACACTAATATTATATGTTTTCAAATTAATATTTATTGAAAAAATATATTGTCACGAAAAACTTGTCGACTTTCTTGAGTGAGAATGTAGTTCGTGAAGAAACAGGCAGGTTCTAGTTGATGAAATGCCCTTTATTCAACGTAACTTCTCGCATCTATACAACAGAACTGTGATTACAACGAATATTCTCGGAAGCAATCCAGTGAAGCTGTCACTCGTACCGCTAAAGTCACTATTCGACGAATGTTCTGGAATAGACCAAGATAACAGTAATTTGTTCCACAGAAGTAAATCAAATAGCATCATATACTCAAGAGCAGAAATCTTCGCTAGCTCACGAACAATTCGCTTAGAGCACAATCTCCAAAGTGCAATCGCGTAGAATAGGTCTTTGAACGACTCTGAATTGCAATGATACACACACTCTCTCAGAAACTCACTCCTATTCCCACACAGCCACTTACATTTATAAGACATCTCTAAAAGTTTAAATATCCTACAGATATCTATTAGCACGACAAATGTCACTCTTTTTTTTACATCCATCAGATGTCTGTTAAGTATCCGATAAATCTCCAATAATTGGATTTGTTAAATATAATAGACATTGAAAATAATTAAATCTTGTTTTGATCTATCATGTTACCTCTATTAGACATTGAAAAAGGCACGTTTAAATTTCGTCTACTTTTAAACATCTAACAGATTATATATATATATATATAATTAGTTTAGGATATCCAGGACTTTCAATGGACACTTAAGATATTTTGTACCTTTTATGGATCATTGGATGTAATTTAAATGTCTATCAGATATAAGTGGCTGTGTGGGTTTATATCTTTTGGCGATGGTAATTCCATCCAGAATTCCATGGAAAGTTCTAGAATTCGCCCCCATGCATAGTATAGCTTTGAAACTTCGAGAACCGTAAACTGCTATATTTCCCGCCAAATCTGATCACCAAGTTGCCAAGTTTGTTGCCAAAGCTGACTTTAATAAAAGTGAATGAACAATCTTTTTATTTTCACTGTGCCTGTAAAACTACTTTTACTGCAACAGGACAATTGAGACAGGGGAAATACTTAATCCGTTGTAACAATATTTATTTTATTTGCTTGGTCGACGTATTCATTTGCAATTTTTATGCATTTCAATATGAAACATTTTTTACTCTTTGGGGAAAAAAAAAAAAAAAAAAAACAGTATGAAACGCCTCCCCCCCCTCCACTCCTCCCTTATCATTATGACAAATCTATAGCAGAATTTGAGTACCCTTGTGTGAAAACTATATGTTATTTCATGCAAGGGCATTTTAAGTATTCACGAATAATATTCTTGACTTTGTGTTGCATTTTTAGTATTTTACTCATCACCACTTTCTTTTACATTCAATAAAAAGAAGTATTGTATTCGTAAAAATTTTCGACTTCCAGTTTTTGATGAATTTGCACGTTTAATGATTTTCTGTTTGGAACACGATTTAACCATTTTTAAGAAATGTTCGTATGTGTGTGTGTGTGATGAAAGTTTTCTGCGAACTCTAGATCGACCATTAATGCAAAGAATTTCATAAAACGTTATGTTAGTTGCAGCTAACATAAATTAGTGCCTATCAGGGCCTATTAGTGCCTAACCTGGCCAAAAAGGGTTTTTTAGCATTTTAGCTATTAAAAGCACAAGCAGTAAGTTAGCTTTTTCGAAAATTAATTCAATTATTTTGGATTGATTTGTTTTTCTGAACTTGGTTATCCCCAATTTTGTTTTGTATTTGTTCTGTTCACTGATGACTTTAACCAGGCATTCATACTTGTGGATAATTACAAAACTTCGAATAAACACCATAAAATGCAATGAACTCGCAACAATTGTTTCAAGTCGAAAGCACACACGACCCTTCGTCAGGCGAACAAAGTAGGCACGAGTGCTGCAGTCAAAGCGACAGTCGTGTGTTCTTTCGATTTGAAACAATTATTGCTAGTTTATTGCATTTTATGGTGTTTATTGTAATTATTGCTTTGAAACGCCAGTTCTCTGGTGCTTTCTTATTATCCATACTTGTGATTTAAAAAAAAAAAAAAAAAAAAACACGAATCGGTGAAACTTTGTTTCGATTTCAACAATGGAAAAGAAGCATCTACATGTCAAATATACAAAAAGAAAAATTGATTTAAAAGGGCAGTAATAGATAGTGATAGATCACTGTGCAATACTAGTGCTTAGAACGCTTCCATGAAGCAAATTCTGAATTCTGGTATACTTTTAAATATCTTTTTATTTATCCAATTATTGTAAATAGAAAATTATATCCAAATACACTAAATAAATAACGATTCCAGTAATTTTTGCTCTCGAAAAAAAATTGAAGTTTATTATACAGATATTTTATGAAATTATTCAGTTTTTCCTTTTTAGTGACGTATTTTAGCGAAATACAATACTGACATATTCTAACAAAATGCTAAAAGAATTACTGGCAGCTTAAACCCTGGTGCCTATCAACTTTTGGGGCATATTGCTTAACAAATGGCGCTGTCGTCCGGTTTTATCATAACTTTTAATATTTCATCATATGACAAAATTCCGTGTAAATGTATTACATATTTCTTATAACTGAGGATTTTTTTTTTTTCTTCAACCAATCATTGTCAATTTAAAAAATAAATAAATAAAACCATTTATAATTGTAACAGTCAATCAGGGTAAAACTTTTGTATATGTAGGAGCATAACCCTCTCCTTCTCCAGAAATACCAATTTTGAATACGAATATTTTTTAAAAGAACTCATCGAGTCGCACCAGCACCACGGAACTGGTGTTTTGAAATAATAAGTACAAAACTTTGGATAAACACCAAATGGTGTTTATCCAAAGTTTTGTACGTATTAACTTATCGTACATCTAAAACGGATGCTTGAACCATGTATCTGCGAGGATTTAAAATCAATTTATCGATTTTTTTTTTTTCCATTAAAAGAAGGGGGGGGGGGAAATCGCTGAGCACCACCTGTTGAGCGATTTGCACCAAAAGTTGACAGGCACTATTTTATGTCAAGGTGCAACTACAGATAAATTTATATGCCATTCTGTGCAGTAGTTCTTAAAATACAGTGGACACAAATTTTTTGTCCACACATACACACAGGGACAAACATTCGTCTAAAAATGGTCAAATCGTGGTCGAAATTTTTTACGAATCCAATACTTTCTTCTATTGAATACAGAAATATTTTAGTTTTAAAGCAGCCCATATAAAAATTATTTAATGCATTTTACTTACATATTTTTTTTTTTTCCCTTCATTATATTAATGGTTTTCAGGAAATTCTTCTAAATAAAAAAGATGATGAATTACAGCCGTTTAGTGAATGAAAATTGTTTGAAAATGTATACTTAAATGATTCAGATGCACAAAGCTTACATCAGCAACATTTAAGATCCATTGAATAATAGAAGGGTTTTATAGGTATGTGCCAGGTGCGCCACTCGGTGCAGTGAAGAGTTAACTCTTTATAGGTATGTGATAAAGTTACCTGTCACTTCATTTTCTCTGGTTAGTTGCCAGTCATTGATAGTGTTTGTTTTAATAAAGTTTTTTAGTAAGGAATAGAGAAATTTTTATTTTACTAGATTCAAAATGGATTTTGCAATTTTTTGCCGTCCTAACAGCAGTAAAATTGTAAATTTCGTCAAATCTGTCGTGGGCTTCAAACCTGAGCTCGTTACCTGAAAATGACTTATTTCATCCAATTTCTTCTCGTTTTAGCCGTGTTTATATGTAGTGAATTCAACTATTATGGTATGTGCCATAAGTATGATTATTGCTTCATTAGGAGTAATTTTTTCCAGAAAACTATTAGAAAAAAAAATAATAATAACTACATTCATGCTGCACTCGTGCCTTTTTTTTTTTTTTTTTTTAAATGGTGAGTCCTTTATTATTTCGATCTGAAACAATTGTGGCGTACTTAAGAATTTTATGTTGTTCATTTACAAAGTTCCTATTCCCCGTCGTTCAGCATCAGATTTTTGGTGCTTTTTTCCTGCTATTGAAAAAATATTATTTTTTTTAATTTAACATATGTAAAACTTATGGTTGTGTGTGCTTAGAAATAGAAAGGGAGGGGAGTAGAGATTCCAAAAGTCACTACATACGATAACAGGAAAATTTTGTTATAACTTTTATTACAATTACAATATAATATTTGTACCGAATTTTATCTGCTATTGGTAAACAAATGCAATTTAAAGTGTGATCATACCACGCTTCCACGTGCCCCTTTGTGTTCCTTTTATTTTCCCCTTGTTACTGTACAATGACGTGTGTATGTGTGCCTCATGGTGGAATTTGAGTCCAGTTTCTTCAGGTAACTCAAGTTCGGCCGACATGTTTATTAAAGAAATTGAACCACACCCGCTTATTCCTGGAAGTCTTCTGGAGTCCAACGATCGATTTTATCGGGTTGTTGGAGGTCATATCTTGGGCATCTCTTTTCATTCTTTTAGTAGGTGACTTTACATCTTGATGTTGTTTTGAAAGCGGCCTTCGAAGTTTGACTTTGAGCATTGTTCTACTGTGATTTGTTTTGGGCGTTTTTGAACAAACCCTTCATTTTAGAAGAGATCGATACAAAAGTAATAATTTTAAACGTTTGATAGATGTTATTGTTTAAAGAGCTTTTGTTTTACAGTCTTCAGAATAATGATTTATTACATTTACTAATCTTTTCTACATGCTAAATATATGTCTAGCTATATAATGTATACGATGTAAAGTCATTTCATACTTTAAATTAAAGAAATGAATTTTTGAAATGGTCAAAAAAATGAAGTTAAGCTCGATTTTGTATTATGTTTCCAACAGGAGAAGCAATATCTCATTAATATTTTTAGCGAAAAATATCTATGATTTTTTATCATAAGGAAAATTGCATTGAATTTGGGATATAACCTCTGCTTAGAGATAAAAGATCTCTCTCCCTCCCCTCCTCCCACACACACACACGCAAAAAAAAAAAAAAAAAAAAAAAATCCTGTTAAACAATAAAATATTCATAGCTCTTTTGGTGGGAAAATTATAAATAGTTTTAATAAGAACGAAAAGGGACTAAGTCAGAAATCAACCTTGTGTCCCAAGAATTAACGTAATTATACCTGGTAAAAATTAATCCGGCATTTCCATGAAAAATTTCTAATATATAAGGTCAAAATTACTGTCCTTAAAAATTCAGTGACATTGTGCTGTTAAGAAATTAAATGAATAAACATTAATATAAAAATAACCATTCAGAAAACTCTTATAATTCGCAGAATAAATGAAACATTTGTAACTCTTTAAAGAAATAGGGAAGAAGAAAATTGTTGGTTAAAAATTCCCTCTTTATTTATTTATTTATTTTACTTTCTCTTACCCATATATATTAGTAGAAAAAAGTATTGTTTTTGAGTCAAATTTTCGAAATTAAGTTTTGTTATATTTACACGTTTTGAATTTCGTTTAACATTTAAAGGCTGCGCTAAACCAAATGTAACGAAAAAATATTTTTTTATATGCGTAACAACGTGTTTCATGTAGAATATAATGTGAAAATCATTCATCATTCATTTACAGGGCTATCCAAAGTATTTGGATATATTGCGGCTATACTTGGAAATTGCTGGAATTGTAATTTGTTTTGTGTTGGATGTTATTCAAGTGGGACTAAATTTAAGTACACAATATTATGTGCATATTAATTATAGACAATGTACAGGGCTACCCAAAATAAAACTCAACGCTCTATTATACTGAATATAATTGATGGAAGTCCTTTGCTACATTTTACTATGACGACGAACACTGCTCTGGAAGCAAAATTATTTTTTCATACGCATACTTTAACACAGTACTTTTTGAATTTCCGACTCTGATTTTTTGTATAATATCATTTTTTAAGGTATCCTTATTACCAAAGTCCACTTTTTAACGATCGATCTGTATGTGTATCTGTTATCAGCATAACTTAAAAACAAATAGCTGCTGAAAGTTCAAATTTGGTAATCAGAAGTCTGCATTAGGTTGCCATTTAAAAATTTGATCAAGATTGGCAAGTTTGAAGGCAAATTAATAACAGCTGTGAATTTATATATATTTATGCATACAATTATATTATAGACATATATATATATCTATAATTGTATGCACTGTAATGAACGGGGGTTTGAGGGGAGCAGTAGCCCCGCCCCCCTCACGCAGAATTACATGTCAAATAAAACTTGCTAAACCTATTTCAGATTATTTTACAAGTACATTGAACAACATTATCTTACGCTATTGATCTTAAGACTTAACATGCAATCTAGTGCTGAAATGCTGAAATCTATATGGTGCTGAAATGCAGGGGGAGAAAGTCGTGTGCGTGACACACCAGATTATTTTTAATCTTTATAAATAAAATAAGTTTAGAAGGTCTGTTTTATTATTATTATCGTTATTTTTCTTTCTGCATAGTGATAAACGTAAAATGCACAATACCTTATTTTGGTATTTGAAAACAATTCTAAACTGTCAAGTTAAATGGAATATGAATTTTCACAAAGATTTCACTAATAGTTCAGAAGTTATTTAATTAAAAACCAGGCTAGTTTATTTATTTTTATTTTCTAACATTATCTGGTTATTAAAATCCATTGTTACTCTTACATTCAGTTTCAATTAATTGATTTTGAGTAAAACTTGACATTTTATGTAGTCAAAGGAAGTTATGAAATGATATTTAAATATTTGAAAATTAATTAAGTTATTATTGAAGGGATCAGGACTTAAAAATTTAAAAAAGAAAAACATGTTAATATTTAAATCTTTGTTATTTATGGTATGCTAGCCTAATTGTAATTAATTTTTAATCAAAATTCCAAAGGTACCGGCCCGATTGAAAAATCTGTAAAAAAAAAAAAAAAAAAGAAAAGAAAAAGAAAAAAAAAATATGCATGCTTTTCTATGAAAAAGATTTTTAGTATGTGTTTTGCAGAGGTTTTATATAGCCAAGCAAGAGAATGTTCGTTAACAAAACCGCTGAACTTTTACAAGATAATTATATATATATATAAACAGAAATTCATTATTAAAGACAGACAGAAAGTCAAATTGAAAATATTAGCATTTATCAAACAATATAGGAAGGTATTTAAGATGATTAATACTACTAAAAATGCACTTTAAACCATTTCCTGTTATATACCGTAATGTATCCGAATCTTTCATGTGATCCGTTGAACAAAACTTTAATGCTATTCCAACCATATTCAATATAAAAGTTGTTTTTGCACATGCTAAAAATGATACTTTCAATCCAGTGCACTGGAGAAAAGAAAAAGGAGCCTTAGAGAAAAAGTTACAGCGAAAAGATTTTTAAGCCTTCATACCACCTAAACTCTACTGGCCATAGGAAACAGTCTTATGCACAGTAACGTATCTAATTTCTTTGTTTGTACGTGTGTGCAAACTGGTAGTGACATGCATACTATTTTGAATAGGAAACCATCTAATATTACTTTAAATAAAATATATTAATTTCGAGACATGCTAAAAATATTAACAGACAGGCTGATAGACAATTAAATTGAAGTTACAGACATTTTTTAACAAAATAAAATTTTATGTGACATACCAGCCAGTAAAATTATGTAAAATAAATGACTGAAGAAATATTTTATCATTTTCCTTTTACGGTGATAACGAGGAAACTAGAAAAAGATTTAGGCCAATACGGCCCGGAAAAAAATTCACTCAGGCTCGACCCGGTCTGAGTATACACAAAAAAAATTGAGCCCGAGCCTGCAAAAAAATTTTTAGCTCGAGCCTGGGCCTGACTATCGCACGGGCATCCAGGGCTTGTGCCCTGCGCACGAAACTTTTGGGGGGCACAAAATACGTAAAAATTACTAAGCTTTGACAATTTAAGGTGATTTGTTTATTTGTTTATTTTTTGTTCTCTAAATTCGAGGACACCGCCATATTTGTCCTCAGATTCAGTGAAAAAAAATCTGGTCACTCTATTTCTAATGTAGTATCAAGTTACCTGAAAATGCCTTTGCATCGGGTTAAATATCCTACATGTTACAATTTTTTTTTTCTTTTAAGACACGTTTATATCCAGGATTATAAGTGCTAGTCTCATGAATACAAATAATTAGGAGAAACGTCATAATCACACGCTACAGCCAGAACTTAACTTCATGTATTATTTCTTTACAGGACAATACTAAACATTGTCTTTTTGCTTTAATGATTTACTGGTCCTTTTTTTACCTTTCGTGGCAAAACTTTTGCTGAAATATATGAGGTATAATATGTTCTTTACACTCCTGAAATTTGAAGATAATTCGTCAAGTACTTTTTCAGATATTTGATAAAATACCTGAAATCGAAAGTGTCCGCTCATTTATGAAAAAGTTGTGTATTTTGTAGAGTAAATTTAAGCTTTTAAAAATTTTAATTCGCTTCTTGGCTTAATTACATTTCATTGTAATTAAACGTCACCATAAAATTTCTTTTTACCTGAAAATATTTTAATCAAGTATGTTATGTTCAGCTTTAGTTTTTAATTTCGGGATAGCTGGCGTTCTCCCACGTATACTCATGGTTAGCGAAAGGGGAAATCAGCCATTAACAGAATAAGTTACGCTTCAAAGAAATTAGAAATTTCAAAAGAATGAAGATGAAGTAATTAGGGCGCTTAAATTTTTAACTAGATTTATCACTTATGAAATGTTAGAAAAGAACGTGGATGCTTCCTTTCTTTTTCTTGGTTTATATACTTTCATTTGTTTAATTAAGGATTCTCATGGTCTTATTAAGACAAAAAAAAAAAAAAAGTGTAATTATAATTTCCTGGGAAAGAGTACGAGAAGTTGAGTATTAAGCTTATTTATTATCGCATATGGTATCGCAAAAAATTAGTTAATTAAATATCAATATTATTATTGGTTCACCAATCTAAAGCATTTCGCAGTTTTTATGTGAATTTATCGGATGTATTGTAGCGTGATAGTCTATCTATCTGTCTATATATATAAAGCTTAAAGTTTGTCGTTGTATGTGGCTGGATTTTTAGTTCGCTATACAGAGTTGCACTCTTCAACCGATCGCTACGAAAGTTGGTACACTTATTAATCAGGACAGAATTTAGTTTACGCCGTGTGTTTTAGTTCAATCGAATAATTAGTTCAAAAGATATTAAAAACTTCCATTTTAACTTTAAAATTTTCAGAAAGAAAAAAAAAATGATTCCAAAAAAGAAATTATTTAATCCTTTTTTTTTTTCCCCTTCCTTATCAAGACTAAATTGAAATATTATTATTTACATGTATGTAAATATTTTTCTTTTCATGTCCGGGGGGGGCGGGGGGGGATAAACGTGCAAACATTCTTTTATTACTATTATTATTATTATTATTAAGTTAACTGTTTATTTTTGATTTATTCGTTCAAGTTATCACTATGTGTTCAAGTGTTTATAACTAGAATTTTATTGAAATAGTACATGTAGTGATTCATTTTACTGCTTGATTTTTATCCCATTAAATTTCTCTGTCAATTTTGACGTTTAAATAATTTTGATACTAAAACTCAATAGTCATGTATATAAATCTGTCTTTTCCTATGTTTAGTATTTACACATAAAAAAAAAAAAAAAAAAAAAAAAAAATGCTTCAAAAAATACGGCGATTTTTATGTAATGGCTTCTGCTGTAAAAATAACTGCAGCATAAAGAAAATTACAAAGAGAACAATAGCAAGGAACTGTTCAACAACAATAGGTTAAATTAATCCGAAAAGAAATTCAGAAACAATTTATTATATGTAGCATGCTGTCTTATAGGTACTTCAAACCATTTTCATGTGTATGCTTCTTCAGGAAAAAACAATCTGGTGTGTCACTCACACGACTTTCTCTTACCCTGAAATTTAATACTGTAAATAAAGGCTGGCGATTTAGAGAGTAGCATATTGAGTACTGTTATGTAAAGCTATGTTAAAACATTTCAAATTAGGCTTCGGAAGATTTTTATATGGGAATTAGTTCTGTGTGAGGGCCCCGTTTCATTAGTGCGCCTATATTTATATAGAATTTAAATCTGTTATTAAAATTTAAAGTTCACTTAAAATTATTCAGACAACTTTTACACGCAACATTCCTTGAAACTTATCAGTATTGATCAATCTTTTCCAGCAACAAACTTATATTGACTTCAACGAAAAGCTTAGTGTAGCATCCCAATATCATACACATTTAGAATACCAAGTTTGGACTATTAATTTGAAAATACAACTTTTGGATCTCCTGAAATTATTCTTTTTTAAGTTACTCTGAGAGACACAGACAAAGATCAAACTTTAGAAAACTTGACTTTGGTAATCAGGAAGCCTCAAAACCTGAAGATACACAAAAAAACAAGCGATGGATATTTAGTTTAAAAACATACATTATTTATCATATGTCTATGAGGAATTCATTCCCATTCCTGAGCAGTTTTCCTGAACATTGTAAAATGTTACAGTAAAGCACTTCCAGTAACAGTGAACAAGAACGTTATATCTTAAATATTTGCAGCCACGTATATCTCTTGAAGAAAATGTAAAAAACCATATAGTGCTCCTAAATATAATCCTATAGTAATAATATACGGCACAACCTGAAATGAACTTTCATCAATTTTCAACTATTGTCATACTATAATCTAGTTCTTTTGTGTAGCCCTGTAAATGAACATGAATGATTTCCCTGCCATATTCTACATGAGGCATGTTTTTACGCCTATGAAAAATATATATTCATTTCATTTGGTTTAGTGCAGTCTATAGATCAGGGTTGCCACGCTACCTGGAGAACCTGGAATAGTTAGGGAATTCGAAGATTGACCATAAAAGTCAGGGAATTTGAATATTTTAGCCAGAATCTGGAAAAGTCAGGGAATTTCATACGATGGTTGCTAAAGAAAAAACAATTTTTCCTACAACATAGGGTTATTTTTCTGTTATTATTATTATTATTTTTTTCTTCTTCCTTAGCTTCCACGGTTTTTTTAAGCATCGGCAGCCTTCCTTTCCGCTCGTGAAAGAAATTTCTTGTTCCGCTTATATAAGCGACAGATGCTATCACTGTATGTAACTTTTGTCATATGTATTTATGTGTTTTCCAGTAGTACCGTAATTATTTTGCCCTCAACACAAACAGTACTCAATACATGGTTAGACTGGAATTTTCTTAGAACGCACCTAGAAAACCTGGAAAAGTCAGGGAATTCCATTCTCCTGTTTGAGTGGCAACCCTGATAGATGTTAAACTCTACTTACCTGCAATTTCCCCCATAGACGTAATGTATTTGAATACTCTTGAGTGTCCCTGTACACGAACCATTTGCTTCATCTCAACGAAAAGCTTAATATGGCATTCCTATATGATACACATTTAGAATACCAAGTTTAGACTTTCTGCTGCAATTTGTTCTTGAGATATGCTGACAACAGACAGTCAGACACACACACAGACCAACCGCTGAAAATACGATTTTCGGATTCAGGGGGCCTCAAAACGTATAAATATAACAAAATCTCACTTTCGAAAATTTGACCCAAAAGCAATACTTTCTCTACCTTATGGGTAAGAGAAAGTAATAAGATTATACAGAAATTCTATAGGTCCATTAACATGTTTTATCGACCTCCTGGATAGGGTATGGTTTCCATTTATTCAAAACGTTCAGTCGAAATATCATGAAGCTGGAAGATTTTTATTTTATTTTAATATTAATTCTATCTGATACTTTCTTTACTTTGTTTTTTCTTTCTCTTTGATTCAAAAATGTTATAAGTACTAGTACAACCCAAGTAATGCCTGGTAGACCTGCTAATTTTGCATTATACTTTATTTTTTATTTTGCTTATTTTCTATCCGGTAGTTATCATTAAAGTTTAATTATACCCCCCCCCCTTTTTTTTTTTTTTTTGTTCAAGCTAAAATGTAAAATTTTTGTAATAGATAAATTAAGCATTAAAGTAAAAGAATGAAAGATATTTTAACATATTGTATATTATATTACTGTAATAACAAATATCGTCGAATGGGAACCTCCTCCCTCCTTCGACTTCGATAATTTTGGGGTAAAATTAATTTGATATGATTAAATATACATTATGGGATATAAGTGGAAAATTCTAAATGTAAGTTTCAGTACTGAGGATTTTTTTCTTTTCTTTTCTTTTAAAAACAGAACGTTCCCAATTTGTATATAATATATATTGTTACACAGAAGCAATGCATCTTAGTATTTATTTTTAAAGGTAAAATTGTAATGATACTTCTTTGCGAAATTTCTTCCCCATAATTAAAAATCATATTTTTACGTTGCTTTACTGTTTTGCGACATAATTCTGGACTGCACAAAAACAAATTTTTTTTTTTATGTTTCTTCTTCTTTTCTTAACTAAAGTTATAAAAATAATTTTAAAGAGATTTCTTCCTCCATTGTTGAAAACAAAATACATTAAAGTGTACCCCTGCAATTTACAGATAATGTACAGGGCTGTATAAAATAAATCTGTTTTGTGCTTCCTTTTCCAAGGATATAAAGATAGTTGGTGAGTTTTTTCCCCTCCACTATAAAAAATAAAATAAAGTTTATCGGTGTGACATCATGGAAACTTTCACATATGACTAACTGCATGGAAAACTGCAACAGTCTCATGTTTATGTTAGCATTCTATAGGAAATGTTTTGTCTTATGGAATAAGAAAATGGAAAATAAGAAATCAGCTAGGTTGGAACACAATCAGGGTTGGCTTCATTTTGCCCGACCCGAAAATACCTGGGTGGTTTTTTTCAATAAAACCCAAAATCCTTGTTTAAAATTCCACTTTTATCTAACTTACAATAAATATAAAACAAATATCATATACATTATTAGAACATGAATAAAGAATTTTCAGAAATATTGGAGGTTCTCAAACTGCTCTGTAGTAAAAAAAAAAAAAAAAAAAAAAAATCTTTTAAAAATCCCCCATGGAAAACA
The DNA here is from genome assembly GCA_963930645.1 of Salticus scenicus. Taxonomy (NCBI): domain Eukaryota; kingdom Metazoa; phylum Arthropoda; class Arachnida; order Araneae; family Salticidae; genus Salticus; species Salticus scenicus. Next base: position 173,898,872 of record OZ005652.1, on the reverse strand, counting down.
ATCATAATTATCTTATTAAAATAGAATAAAAAAAATACATATCTAAAAACAAAATAAGAGTTGTTTATTAACTATACAAAGAAAACTGTGGGACTTAAGGAATCTATATATAATATAAATAAAAATCAAATAATAAAAAAAAAAATTCTGAAAACTTTATCAGTGCAACACTGTTAAGTAATGTAGAGAGACAATAATTCAAGATATTTTATGAGAATCTAATGACTACGAAAAATTTAATAAAGCAACACTAAATAATTATCAAAATCCAGTTTTTTTTGTTGTAAAGGGCAGATAAACAGGATTTTAGAATATTTAAAGAACAACTATTAATTATAAAAATACTTTAAAAAATTTAAAATTAAATTTAAAAGGACTTTAGAAATTTTTAAAAATTTGATTTTAATGAATAATTAACATTTAATTTTTTAAATTATCTTATTATGAATGATATACTTAATGTTAAAAAAAAAAAAAAAAAGAAAGAAAAGAAGGAAGAAAATACTACTGAAAACTGGTAAAACCCGAAAATCTTCTGAAAAAATCTTGATAAAACCCAGAAAACCCTGATTAAACACGATAAAACCCGAAAAACCCTTTCCAACCCTGAACACAATGGACAATTTAGACTCGAACCCAGAAAAACATATGTAGCCCGTAATATCGTAACAGAAGTAAAATATAAAACGTTGGAGATTAAACGAAGTAACGATTCTGTGCAGTTGGAAAATGTTTTACAATATGTGCGAACTGCATTATTTTTCTTCCTTGTTTTAAGTATCTTTTTGCTCATTCCGGGTGGCCCTGTATGCAGGTGGATTTTAAGAGTAAGTTAAGTTAGAATCTTATCCAGACTTTCTCATCTTTCAAAAATCTCCGAGAACAGTTGTGGCATTGCGTGATTATCTCTTTGTGTTTATTCCAGCCTGTTGCTTTTACTTCATGCCCCTGGGCCGATGAAGTTTCAGCTTTATTTTTACATCACCATATTAGTTTTCTTTATTATTCTTTTACTTTTATCTACCGACATAATGACTGACATCCAAGTTCACCCCCCCCCCTCTCCTTTTATCTCTTTGGATGATTGTTCCGGTTTTAATATTAATTATTATATTTGTGTGCGTGGATTTTATTCCTTTTGAGATTTTTTCTACTGTGTCATTAATGAAATATTCACACGAAGAATTTTGCACATGAAAATGTATGTTTTCGTTTGAAGCACATACACTTTCAAAACGACCGTTTTGTCATATATATTTATCAGTATGTGAATTGAAATTTAACAATCGTATTATACAACCTTAGCTTAACGCGGAACATTTAAACTAAATTAAAATTTTGCGTGTTATAACTTAAAATAAAACAGAGTATGTGCATTTTATATGGCATAAAAAAAGGGAGGGGGGATAATAAATAAAATAAATAAAAATCTGGAGTGACTCCATGTGACTTTCCGAACATTTAGTAATTAACGGTTATTAAAGTAAGAGAATTAAATAAACAAAAGGGAAAATTATTAGAGAATGTTTGTGTATTTCTCCCCAATTAGTATGTTATTTAATGAAACGTGATGTATCCTAATTCTTTTGTGCGTCCTGTAAAAGAAGTATAAATAGTTCTACAACTATAAATATCAAATATGTATCTATTTTTTTTCTCCGGATATTATAAAAATTTCACATTATTAAAGCGATTTTTAAAAAGTTTGAACCCATAGACCGCAATGTAAAAAAAAAAAAAAAAAAAAAAAAACTAATTTGTATATTTTGTTTTTATTATTATTGTTTTGTTATTGTTTGTTTATTATTATTATTTTGTTATTATTATTATTATTATTATTATTATTATTATATATATATATATATAAACCTGCAAGTCTTACTTATGTAAATCTGTATGGTTCTTGCGATAATAACCTATAACATGCCTACCAATTTTTGTCTTAATCGAATGTAGAAATTAGACGCTAGCGCACTTCAAGCAATTCCAGTCGACAGGCCGGAATCGCAACATATAATAAAAGATGTGCATATATCCTCCGCTTTGTAGGCAAATGGCTGATCCCAGAGCTACTGAAATTTGTATGGAGGTCCGTATCGACCTCTCATGATGCACCTCGAACCCGATTTTCGAAAATTTCATTCGTTTAAAAACTAATTAAAATCTATAAATTTTTAAAGTGATCGGCTCTAGAGATAGAAACGTAAAAGTGAAAAGACTTTGAATAGACCATTAACTCAGTTGTTAGAGCGTTATGCTAATAACGCGAAGGTCGTAGATTCGATTCTCTATGTTACTTTTTTTTGCAAATAATTAATAGAAAAGAGGCCAATTGATGAAAGAATTTTTTTTTAGTATCTTCTCGGCATCTAAAACCAAGGAAGACGAGAAAATGACAAAAAACAAAATTAAAATTAGAGGTGTTGATCGCTTTTTAGGAAAACGGCTGATTGCATAGTTACATTTTGTTTGGAGGCCCGTTCTTGATCACTCCTGATGCACCTCGAAGCCCGATTTTCGAATTTTTGATTAGTTTTTAATTAATTAGATTTTCTCAGCTGAAAAAATTGTCTGCTGCTACCACCTATTGTCACAGAGTGAAAATAATAATCTGTTCGAGAAATGTTTGTCTGAAAAACGTAATTCTAGAATAATAGAAGCGCCACTTATCGTCCAGTGAGCACTTAAATTTAAATGTCCGTTTAAGGTGCAAATGCAAGCAGTGGGAACTCGGAACCGATATAGAGTAGAAGGGTAAGACGCTGCCTAAGGCAGCGGGTACACGAGGCGGGGTTTTAAGCAATTTCAATGATTTTTTTTTTTTTAAGTTTTAAAATATATTGTTTAATGCTTTTTGAAAATTCCTTTAAATATATTGATTAGCGAAGCAGACAAAACCTACTAGTGATAAAGAATTGTGTGTCTATAAAAAACTGTAAGGGCTAGATTCACTAAAATCTATACAGTTCATGCGATATTGACCGGTAACATGTATATAAATTTTCATCTCAGTCGAATAAGGCATTTAGACACTATCACGCTTTAAATAATTTCTACCCATAGGCCATAATGGGAAAGAATTTTTCTTTATGTCCCAGTAAAAAAAAAAAAAAAACTATAAGTGCTGGATTCACCAAAATTTATACAGTTCGTGCTACGATGACCTATAACATACGACCCAATTTTCAGCTCATTAACGAAGCATTAAACCTATTATATTCACTTACACACATACATACGTCACCGTAAAAATAACAAAAATGATCTCCGGTCTGGCGACTACAAAACGTACAGATAACCAAAATGTCAAAGTCGAATTTTCGTCGTGATTATAATACTTTCCGTACATTATTTGAATTGTAAAGATTATAAAGAGCTAAATTGCGGTTTACATATAAAGTGATGGAAATCGTTTTTCTGAAAGCTTTTTGTAACTTCATTGGAAAACTGATTATATAACCTCTTCGCTCTGGAGGTCCACATATGTGGACCTCTATTCTTTCCTTTATAAAATCTATACCATTTAATATTTTTATATTTTGACTAAACTAATAAAAAGCTGAATAAATTGGCTTTAAAAAGATACCGGTATATGGCAGCATGAAACTAAATTTATTTCTGAAATATAATGTTATTTTGTCGACCACGCGGTTGAAAAAAAGTACGCAATTTTCATAATTATTTATTAAGTGCTTAGACACTTGCCAGAATAAAAAGAAAACTAATATTTATTTATTTATTTAAGGGCATTAAATTTTTAATTGTGTTACAGTTAGGAAGATTTATGTAACTTAATAATTTAGAGTTTAGTTGTTTAAAGCCATACATTTGCATCGTACATTACTAACCCCCTAAATTATAAATGTAAGAAAATTATACTTTTTTGTAATGTACAATGTGAACGTATATGTCTAAAAGCCTTCAAGTGTAACTTATGTCGTTATTATAGCTTCGGGTCCGAAGAGGATAAACGCTTGGTTTAGAACAAATGCATATATATATATATATTAAAATGTATAAAAAAGTTTTCAAAATCAAAACTGAGGCTCAACTCTTTGAAATTACATACGCATTGATATTGAAACTATGCAGTGTTCTGGTTATTAACTTTTTATTTATGCGGGTTGGATGAAATTTACCAAAAAAACTTTCAGTTCTACCTGAAAAAATTAGTTTTAAAAAACTTAACCATAAAAAAAAGGGAATTTTTGTGACTTGTAATTTTCTGAAACATATGTCTATTAGTGATGTATTTATACTGAAAATAAATTTTTAATGAAATATTATGAAGAGTTAAAAATTTTAAGAACACAATTTTAATTCATAACGAAAGGAAGAATATCACCAGTTCTTTGGATCAGCAAAAATTGCTCAAAAACGAAATTATTTGTGCGAGTATATACACTGATATTGAAATATGCTTCATTAAAAAATGTGAATTGAACCAATTTTACACCGTTTAAAGACAATTTCTTAAAATTTGAGAATTTTTAAACCGTAGCATTACTAAAAATGCATGGTAAAATATACATAAAACATGCATAAAAAGAATAATTAAACCAAACATGAAATTAAAGCTGGTAACCTCAGTCGCTGGTAACGTTTTCTAAAATCAATCTATCAAAAATTATAATATTTTTTTCTATAAATATTCATTCAGTAATGTAAAATATTTCTTAATTTTTAAATTTTCCTCTTTATATTAATAATGATTATTATAATATAAAGTAATTTATTAAAATCATTGAAAGAGAAATCGCACTAGCTTTATTTTTCCCTCGTTTTCTTTGTTTGTATAACATGTAATAATGTTATTTTAAATCTTATAATTATTATTTTAATTATATTTATTAAAATCCTTTAAACTTTTCATAGTGACACATCATTTATAATCTTAAAAGTTTGTTTTAAGATGTGATGGCAAACTATATGTTTTCGTGAAGTGTTTCAGAAGAACTGTTGCAACAAACTTTATGTGTGTATATAAACAAATTAGGCTCACTGCTATCTTTATCTTTATCTTTTTTTTTTTTTTTTTGGGGGGGGGGGGGGATAAAATGAAAACTTTTTTTTTGAGATGCAGCAATATTAGCCTCGAACCTCGTTTAAAGGAGTTTCTGTATACTCAGACACAATTTAAAATACATCAAATAAGAATATGAAATGAGATAAAAATAAAATTTTATAATATATATATATATTTTTGTTAAATTCAAACGTGGTTCTGGTTAGGCTTCATTGGTCTTTAGATCTTAATGTAAAAATATTGGTGTGTTTTGAACCATAGTTTGCGAAACAAATTTCATTATTAAAGTATTTTTTTAATAAGATTTTAGTGTGTGTTTCTTTAAACGCCCCCTTCCTCTTTTTACTTTCCGAACACTATAGTGAGGAAAGTATTGTAATCATGTCAAAAATTCGAATTCGAGATTTTGATGTTTCTATACGTTTCGAGGTCCAACGAGTTCGTTTTCACTATTTTTACGATGATATATGTATGTGTGTGTGTGTGTATGTGTGTATGTATGTGTGTATGTATGTGTGTGTGTATGTCTGTGAGTGAACACGCTAGCGTCTAAACGCTTTGTTCGAATAAGCTGAAAGTTGGTACGTATATTGTAAGTCACCATAGTACGAACCCTATAGATTTTGGTGAATCTAGCACTTATAGTTTTTTTACAGGGACACAAAGAAAAATTCTTTATCATTATGGCCAAGGGACCAAAATCTTAAAAGTGCGATAGCATCTAAACGCCTTATTCAATTGAGCAAAAACTTTATACACATATTATAGGTCACAGATACTCAATCTGTATAGATTTTGGAGAATCTAGCACTTATAGTTTTTTTACAGGGACACAAAGAAAAATTCTTTGCCAAATTTTTAAAAGTGTGATAGCGTCTAAACGCCTTATTAATCTCAGCAAAGAATTTGTACACATGTTATAGGTCACATTTGAACCAACTGTATAGATTTTGGTGAATATAGCACTTACAGTTTTTTTACAGGGACACAAAGAAAAATTCTTTATCTTTATGGCCTATGAGACCAGCGATAGCATCTAAACGCCTTATTCAATTGAGCTGAAAATTTGTATGAATATTATAAATCACTGTTGCACTAACTATAAGCATTTTGGTGAATCTAGCATTTATAGATTTTTACAGGGACACAACGAAAAATTCTTTATCATTATGATCTAAGGGCTCAAAGTTCAGTAGCGTTAAATAAAACCTCGTGTGATATATGGAGAAAATTACTCAAACACTCTGTTATGGTTTTCTCTTTTTTGTTTGTTTAGCAACTCCTCTTTCTTTATTTTATCTACAAAACTGTTAGTTACTCAATGTTCGGAAAGTCGAGTGGAGTCACTCCAGATTTTTTAATTCACAATCAATTTTTTTCTTACAGTTTTAAAAGCGATTTTATTTTTATTTGCATTAATAACTAAATTTAATTTTCCTTTTATTTCACACTGGGGAGTTTTTCTTAAATATTTCTGTTTATTATTATTTCGAAATTTATGTTTTTTTTAAGATCATTGTATGTATAATATATGTATTTGCGTGATCATTTAGAAATTCGCTATAAAATAATATTTCTTCAATAATGTTAAGGAATAATGAAATTTTTATAACTTTTCGTCATTGGCCGATTATGGTGTATTTACCGAATGTAGGGCTCTATTTTCATGTTTATGTTAATACGAATCGAAAAACCGAAAATTAACACGCTCTTTAAAAACAAAAGCTAAAAGGCACAAAATTCTTCATTCTATATATATATATATATATGGAGAGAGAGAGAGAATGTGTTGTAGTTTAGCATCTCAGAAAAATCAAATAATTTGCTATCTAATCTACTAAAATATATCATCACATTTCTATAATAAATGCAAAATAACGCATAAAAGTTATTAACAGTTAAAATAGACACGCTTAAAACAGAATTAAATGTACTAAAAATAATGCATACTTCAAAAACAATCTAATCACACATACCCATTTAACGAAAAACAAATTTTATCTCGATGTCTAAAAATAATATATACTTCAAAAACAATCAAATCACACATATCCATTTAACGAAAAACAAATTTTATCTCGATGTAATATTATTAAATAAACACGCTCGAAGTGTGTAGTGACAGAGGAAAAACTTGGGGAAGGAGGAAAAATGTAATATGACTTGACTATATTGTTGTAACGAAAACAACACTAGCAGACTATATACACACACACTTGGAAAACAAATATATTTCTACTGAGTAATCAAAATAAATTTCACTTATTTGTTGTGGGGGGGGGGGGGGGGAATTGCTGATCTGATATTTGACAAATTTGATGACGACATAGTTCATATGTATTTTTGCAAAGGATAAAACTATTTTCTTACATGAAATGTGTTCTTGCAGTAAAGTAGATTTACAGTCAAAGTGAAATTAAATGGCAGTTCATTTACCTCCAATAAGGTTTTCCATGGGTCCCAGCGTTCCTATATTTTTAAGATCGTTTTATTATACTCTCACCATAATTTTCTAAAAGAAAATTTTCCTGAAGTTTTTCAGGTCAAAATTGCATAAAGATCTACAAGAATATTTTCATTTTAAAAATTCCGGTGAGAGTATAATAAAATGATCGTAAAAATATATGAACGCTGGGACCCCTGGTTTTCTTTAACTGTAAATCTACTTTTACTGCGAGAGCACATTTGATGTTAGGAAGTTGTTTAATCCTTGCAATCTCTCTCTCTCTCTCTCTCACACACACACACACACACATATATATATATATATATATATATATATATATATATGTGTGTGTGTGTGTTATCTTTTAAACTAGATATATACCTTTATATTCCAACGTTGTAAATTCCCTCTGATGAAAGTGCATTCGTTCTATTTTTGGGGCGTTTCTTCGTACTTTTTACAATTCATTCATCTTTCTCTTTATACTCTTGTGTATAATTAATGTCTATAATGTAAAAATTGTTTAATTCTTTGCACAATTATCTTCAATATCTGGCATCGTATCATCTTATGGACTTCATTCTGAAGTGTAAATTTGTTATTTTTATTTTTTCAACTATTACACTTGATTATATATCTGTTCTGATAAGTATAAAGGATTTAAGTCCATATTCTTAATTTTTCAGGAGACGAAAATTAAAGTTTAAAAAATTCTGTATAAAAACGTATCCGTTCAATACAGTTTTAACCAGGATATTATCATAATATACAATTTTGTGAATAAACTACATATATTTAATTTTGAAGTTTGTTTATTTTTAACAGATTTATATAGTTTTGAAAAAGTGCCTGCAGGACTTGAATCCTTTGTATCACTCAACCCAGGGCTTAACTCCTTTTTACCACTTTGACATGTACATTCATTTAACATTATGATTATGCTGACAGTCCAAATACTTGGCTGCAGCATTAAAAAATACTGGATTTATGACCTCAGTAGATGTTCAAAATAATTTGAACCTAATAGAAATAAGGTCTTATCAATTCTAACTTCCTCAACATATTGATTCATGACTTTAATAAGATATATGAACAAAGTTATGCCGGATTACCAAATGCTTTCATCTTAGAAATCTAGGATTAATGAAATGTTATAAGGTAAGGGTCCATGGTAAATCCAGGTTCGGGAAACATGAACGATCAGCATTATTGAAAGAATTTATTACCTCAAACAAAGAATTGAATACAATATCATAGACTATCATATTGAAGATAGGAATTATTACACAATTATTGAAAATTAATGCTCAAAAACCTTCAATGTCTATGAAGTAATTAAATAAAGATAATATGCACTTGATAATATATACCAAATAAAAAAAAATATCTGATGTACAATACTACTCAAGCTAAACTGATTGAGAGATAATGAAAGAGACTGTTTGAGAAATGATGAAATATTTTTGTATTTTACCTCTAGAAGCTGTTGTTATAAAATTTCATTGTCCTTTTTTGTTATAAAACTTTTGAAGATTAGAAGAATATAAATCATAATAAACGATATACTATAGTTGAAAATAGTTAATAATAATAATAATGATGATAAACAAAAAAGAACATAATAATAGATTAAAAAATAAAATAATAGATTAAAAAACAAAAATATGTATCACCCTATTAAATGGCAACAAAATACGTCATTAATAATCCACAAGCAAAACACTAAAGTTAAAACACACTGTAAAAAATAGTTCCTTAAAAATGAGCTAAATTGTCTCAAAATAGCTCCGAAACAATATATATATATACTTAAATTTGAAAACCCATGTACTCGTTTTTGAGTATATTGAAAAATTCAAAAATAGGGTTGAACAATAAGAATCCCAATATCCATATATTTGACATGCCAATATACTCAAAAATGAGTACATGGGTTTTCAAATTTAAGTATAGGAGAGACTGGGGCACAGTGGACCTAGGGGCACAGGGGACCACCCCTATTTAAATCTCTTAGTATTTAACTCTTATAGTTTATATTGAGATTCATAGATGGAAGCATGGTACTACTTCTACACATCCAAAAAAAAAAAAAAAAAAAAAAACCATGGTAAATGCTATGGTAGCCATTTTATACACCTTTTATGTTTTGAGCTGCTCAAAGTAACTTTTCAAGTTTGAAGTTTTTTTAATTTTATCAGGACAGAACTATTGACTACAAGTATTGGACAGTTGTTAAGAAAAGCTAAGATATTGTTGTTTTTAAATTTATAAAAATTTTTAGCATATTTATAGTCTATATAGTATTTTAATATTATTATTTGTTTTGTTTGGACATGGGGCACAGTGGGCCACCTTCCAATGTGCCTAAAACTCCAAATTATATTTAACACATTATTTATTTTAGTTGAATTTACATATACAAATATAATGTGACTCAAAATAATTAATAAAAAAATAATAATCTTAACATTATATAAATTTCTGAAAAGGGAAAATAGTTGAATAGTAGTATAATAATTAGGAATATCTAAATTTAATAACTATTTGAATTGTTTAATATTAAAAAAATAAATAAAATGAATATGTGATATAATAAATAGTAGGTTATATAAATTTATTGTTGTTGTTTTTAGGAATAACATGTAAAAGATAAAAGTAGAATAATTTTAGTTAAACCTATCTCACAAATATCATGTAAAGTACTAATTTCTCAAAATAATTAATAAAAATATTTGAATAGTAACATAATGTTTAATTACATATTTCATAATTTTTTATAACTATATAACATTAATAAACAAATTAAAAATATATCTTATTGTTTTTAGTGATGGCACGTAAAAGACAAAGGAAATCTGATATAGAATTCTTACTCTAATTTGATTTCTTATTTATTTATTTTTTTTTTATTATTATTATTCCTTCAAATTTTGGTAATTGTATTTCATGAAAATATTCGAATAATGTTATTTAGACTAGAATTGCACAAGAAACTAATTTTAGGGAAAAAAATAAGTAATTTATATTTATTAAACATGAACAACAAAGGTTGGTCCACTGTACCCCGGGTTGTGGACCACTGTGCCCGGGTGATGGGGCACAGTGGTCCACTTTGTGAGTGCACACAATTTATATTTTTTTATTCGTAATGTATTAAAAGTATTGTTATAAAAAATTAGAACATGTCAAGCAAGGTTTAAAGAATGTTTGCTAATTTTTTCAGGTACCTTGTTTTTTTATTTTTGTTGAAAAAAAATTAAAAGTGTAAAAGTGGTCCACTGTGCCCCAGTCTCCCCTATATTGTTTCGGAGCTATTTTGAGACAATTTAGCTCATTTTTAAGAAACCATTTTTAAGAGTGCACCAATTACAAAGCATTAGGATTAATAGAATATTGACCATCACAATATTATATTCGTGTTTCCTTCCACTGAATCATGGGTCATGGTGATTAATAGTCATTTTCATCAGTATCACTAAATTCTAAGTCAGGGTCAGTGTTTTCTATGCTAGCTGGTGTTCGTAAAGTTTTGTAAAAGTTATGGAATACTGGAGGCACAAGAGGAAGCAAAGTAAGTTGATCTCTCTTCTTCTGCACTGCGATTGGAACAGATTTGTTATACCGTTTTTGAATCTGGGTAATTCGGAGATTTGTTTTGCCTCGTCGAAGAATACTAATTTTTTTGAAAGCGCCTTCAAGTAGACTGTCCCTATAAAATATCTGATCCCCTTCCTGTCAATACCAATCATTGTACCTCTTGTCACTTGAACGGCTCTCCATCAACATTATTCTTTCGCACAACGAGAGTATTTATTGACAGTAATGCAAAATCAAAAAAATCATCTTGAGTCATCTCTCTAACAGTGAATTTATTTTTCTTCCCTGTATACCGAACAAGCTGATACCAATCATGTGGGTGGAATACTTGAAATGCCATACTTTTCTTTTCTCTCTCAATAAGAGCATGGTCTACGTCACATTCCATGTGCGAGTGACCTGAAATTAGAAATTTGTGATTGATGCTGGAGAAATGAGGGAAGTCAGCCATCGCATTCAAAAACTTCGCTGACACTTGGATGTTTTTGTTATGTTGATGTGTCAGAATAGAAAGTTACACTTGTAACAGTGTCAGGCACATTTCGTAGGTAGTCGTAAAGACATGAAGCAATTTCGTTAGTTTCACGACCATCGTGCCACATGTAATGACATGACTTACCTATGGCATTGTCACGTATAGTCAAATTAAAAGTTCAAAGTTGGCGTTTGTTGAAAGCTACAGATGATGACAGAAATGGAGTTGCTAGACACTGTTGTAAATCAAAAACTAAACACAGTTTTGAGGTATCAGTTTTGGCTTCTGCTTTGCCAAGCCTTTTCTGTTCATAGGCTAAGTCTGCTTTTCTCTGATGTTAAATGTAGTAAATTATTGGTAAAGAATGATGTAGTAAATTATTTATATATATTAAATTTCAATTGAAAAGTGGGTAATTTTTTTATCGATACCAGTTCTACATTTATAAATTAAAGCATAAAATACAATAATAAGCAATTGAATAATTATAATCTCATTATTACATTGGATTAAAACCTGTTGACCGCCAAGTGGCACAGCGCAAAAAGAGAAAAGTGGTCTTAAATCCTTTATACCAAAAACTAATCAGAAGACTCGATCAGGAAAAAGGGATTATGTTGACTTATACCCTTTATACCATTCAAGTGATTATAAAATTTCATTTCATAAAGGGAACAAATTGACTTAAACCTTTTATACCAAACATGAATGCTAAATTTCTCACTTGAATCTTTTTTACCAATGCATTTTCTCAAAGACTAAATGACATGGGCTTAAATCCTTTATACCAATCGATGGAGAATTTTTTTCTCAGTCTGACTATGTACTTAACTCAAAATCGACATTTTTGGACTTAACTCCTTTATACTTATCAGTACAGATATATAGTATTTACATTGCAATCGAAAGGTTTTGATTATTACTATCTTCTATATAGTATATAAAATCGTTTGTCCTGAGTGTGTGATTGAGTGAGTGATTCATCATCACCCAGCCCAAACCCCTGAACCTAGAAGCATGAAATTTTGTGACAATGTTCCATCTACTACGTAGACATCCACTAAGAAGCGATTTTACAAAATTCGACCCCCAAGGGGAAGAGGGAGGGTAAAACGTGATTTCACAAAATCCTTCATATCTCAAAGAAAGAAAAAAAAAAAAAACATATCCGTAAAATTTTTGCTTTAAAATATAGCTAATACAAATATCTGAAAACCAATTTATGAAATTTGAGAAATTCGGTCCCCAAGGGGGGGGGGGGGAAACGTGATTTCGCATAATCCTATATATCTCAAACAAAAAAAAAAAAAAAAACAGATATGCGTGTAATTTTTGCTTTAAAATATAGCTAATACAAATACCTAAAAACAAATTTCTGGAATTTTAGAAATTTAGCCCCTAAAGGGGAGAGGGGCTGAATGTGATATCAAATAATCCTTTATATCGAAGAAAAAAAAAAAAAAAAAAAGAGAAGATGTGTGTGAGATTTTTGCTCTAAAATATAGCTCACACAAATATCTAAAAACCAATCTCTGTAATTTTAGAAATTCATCCCGGGGGATGGGGGGGGGGGGCGAGAAGGAGGGGGACTATAGGGCCAAAAAATAATAATAATAATAAAATAAATAAAAAATACAGATACAGTTAGGCCGTTCAAAATTGGTACAGATAAGTTTTAGAGGTCTACAAGTCGAATGAGGATATACATAAAGAGTTAGATGGTTCAAAATTGGTACATAGTGGTTTTTGATACCTACAAATCGATTGCGGATATTTTCGAATTTATAAAACTTTCAGGAGAGCCGGGAAGGGAAGGCGGTGGGTGAAGGGGCAAAACAATAGAAATAGAGTTAGACCGTTCAAAATTGGCACGTACAGGTTTTTGAGACCTACAAATCGAGTGCAGATATTTTCAAAAGGGGAAAATTATTACGATGAACGGGAAGGTGGGAGGTCGAAGGGGCAAAAGTATAGAAATAAGAGTTAGAGCGTTGAAAATTAGTATTATTAGGTTTTAAGGCCCGATAAATCGATTGCGGATATTTTCGAAAGTGTAGAATTATTACGAGGAGCGGGAAGGGGGGGGCGCAGGGGCAAAAATAAAGAAATTCAGACAGAACGTTGAAAATTAGTATTATTATGTTTAAAAGCCCGAGAAAACGATTGCGGATATTTTAGGAAGTGTAAAATAATTAGGAGAGGCGGGCGCGTGTATACGCTGCCGCAGGCATTGGGAACCCGCACCGATTAATCCCCCGATGAGAGATTATTATTATTTTTTTTTTGTATTTTATACCTATTCTTTCCCTTACGATAATATAGTGATTCATTAAGAGTGTCTAACATAAATTCGCACGCACAGCGCACAATGGCCTGCGCTGCCAAAAGCAGTGAGGACCCGGTACAACATTTTTCCCGATCAGAATTTTTTTCCCTCCTTTTTTTACATGATAAAAATTAATGCAATTTTGAGAATTTATTAATTATAGTGATTCATTTAAAAATAGTGGCCAGCGAAGTGGTCGTAGCCTGACTAGTCTACTTATATAAGAAGAAAGTATTGGATTCGTGAAGCTTTTCAACCTCTGGTATTGATGAAGTTTCACGTTCTGAATTGTCTTGAACACAATTTGACCATTTTTAGAAAATGTTTTTTTGTCTATAAAAATTTTGTGAGCGCTGTATCTCATGAACCAATAGACGAATTTTAACCAAACCTTATATTAAGTTGAACTTTACCTTAAATTGTGGTTTGATTATATTCAAGAATCACTCGCTCAACAAGTAACATTGCTAGTATCCCTTTTTCTTTTCATAATTTCTGAATTGGCAGCATAAGACAAAATTTCATATAAATGTGCATAATGAGAATTATTTTTAACAAGTGAGTGTGAAATTCATGAGAATTATTGATAATAGTTATAGTAAACTAGAGAAAAATGTGTATGTAGGACCATCGCTCCCTCCTCTGGGTTGAAAGGGGGGGGGTGTTCTGAAAGTAAGTATACCTAGGATAATATCGGTATCTTTCAAAAGTACTAAGAATATTTCGGGGTGGCCACAGCGTTAGTTTTTCTTTATAATAAGGAAATAAGTACTATTTAAAAAGAAACTTGTTGCAAAAATTTTAGCAAAATGATGAGTAGGAATAGTATCCAATGCTTCCCAGATCATATTTGTAAGCATATAAACAATTTTTTATTTTTATTTTTATTTTATTTTTAATGGTCATGATGTTGTGGTTAACATGTGTCTTATATTATGTTACCGATATAATTTGATGTAATTTCCTTATAAAGACATTACAAATCTTCTCTGATCCATTACTTCTCCACTGTGATTCTTGGAACTGTCTTGTAAAAATAAATAAACAAATGATAATATTTGAAAAAATTGCCGTATAATGCTAACGAACGCAGCTTAGCATTGGGGGGAGGGGGGGGGAGAAAGAAAAATACAATCACAATCGTGAAGGGGGGAAAAAATCAAATATTACCACTTAAAAAATGCAGGGAAATTAGATGAGTTAAAGACATTAAAAATCAGGAAGGGTAGGGCTCAGTGCTCTGGAATCGTCCAACAGAAGTTGATGATTTTAAAGCTTATTTCTCTGATTTTTATAGTGATAATCTGGTGAACTTTCTTTATTTGCAAATTTTATGCATTTATTGAAAATTTTTATTTATTTTATAACCACATGTCTATTTATTTATTTATATTATTAATTATCTGGTGACATAGTTGAATTTTGCATATTTAATTTTTTAATATTTCTAAATTTATTAATTTCTGAAATAATTTTTTTTTAAATAAATCGCTGTAAATGAACCATTCGATTTTGTATGTTTAATTTATTATTTGAATCAGTGAAACAATATCCCAAACCATGCAAACGATAGATAAAATTTTATTTTCTTTATCTCAATGCATTGTTGCGATTGTGATGTAAGTTTTTCCGTTGAATTATTGAATATTTTATTCAGATGAAATGCACGCATGGAAACTAGGGACTCTCTTTATTTACTTTTTTAGATATGACATCATTTTCAACGTTATTTTCGGAAAACTTGCTCTTTTATTATTACGCAGAAACTGCAAATTTTCTAATGTAACGCACTTATAAAATCCAAATCTTTGCATTTCTGCTGCACTGTATTTAAATCAATTTTTTAATAATAGTAATTTAAAAAAAAAAAAATTCCTCGAACTTTCAAATCAAGAATAAACGGCATGTTCTTAATTATTTTTATAAATAAATTAACGCCCGAATTAATTTTGCAAAATATTATTAGCTGATTATTTAACTTCTAAATTAATACAGACAACAGACAGTAAAATATATTAACTTAGACTGTTCGTCTGACAGTTTAAAATTTAAAGCATATCTTCATTTATTGTCGTTTAGTATTCTAGCGAGAAAGCTTCTTGATAGAAAAACTTTGAGATAACAGATTAATTCCCTATTATATGTCGACAAAGATCGCGAAAGTAAAGTATTATAATATATATTATTATTCAACTTGATTTAAGTTAGTATACCTGCGCAAAAAGCAAATATATGTGCGATGAATGAAAAATCCTAAAATGACTATCCAAATTATGAAATAATAATTAATAGGTACATAAAACTTTCAGGGATCATTTAGAATGACGCTATAAACTGTCACTAAACAGCAGAAATCATTCCACGAAACTACAAAAAATATGCGTGCCATTTTATTAGCTGTCCTCAAATAAGGACACTGGGCGCTAACGGGTTAAATCTCTCCTCCAGCAAGCAAACACTAATTCTTATTTAAAGTACTAATAATATTTTAACTGTTCTTCTTTTTTCTTTAATATTTTTGAGTGCTGAAATAATTGTGCTTTAGACTTTAGATAATCAAAGGAGATATTGTTAATCCTTGAAACATTTATTTATTGTTTTCTTGTTATGTAAATAAAATAAAGATTATTAACCACAGTGAATGAGGTTTTGAAATTTCTTTTATCGGTTGCTTTTATATATATATATATATATATATATTTTTTTTTTTTTTTTTTTTTTTGCTTAAAACGTCGAACTAAGAAGGGTTTTTTTAGTACTCTTGTTAGTTCCTTTATTTCCCAGAACGTGTAAAAAAAAAAAAAAAAATGTACTTTCTTTCTTTCTTATTTTATATATAACTGCATATTTTTAAAGTTACAGACATAAATAAATAAAATAAAAATATCAGACGATTTTTAAAGTATTAACTAGCGAGCTTCGCCCGCTAGCGGGTCAATATTTTTAATGAATTCTTAAAATTGCATCTTATCACTCATTAACACTACTCTTAAGAAAAGAAATTAAAAAAAAAAAAAAAAAAAAAAAAAAAAAATCAATTGTGATCGGGTAAAAACTCACACCGGGTCCCCATAAAATAAAAATATCAGGCGATTTTTAAAGTATTAATTGTTAATTAATTGTATATATTATGGTATTATGTGCATTTATTCATTTATCTTGTGCAAATAATAATATTAATAGTTAACAGAGTAAGAAATTTCGTGAGTTATTTTTTAATATATTTCATTTTACACCATTATTGGTCGTTGACAGTTTCACTGTAGCGTTCTTTATCATTTTAGACCACCAGTGAGATTCTGATTTCGTAGCTGCTAAACGGAAGGTGCCGGGTTCAATTCCAGCAAAGGCCTAGCTGTTCGGTGTTTTTCTACGAAACGTAGAATAACACCGTAAATACGGGCTAGGACTTCTTAGTAAGACCCGCCATGGAGGTCCTAGGACTTTCCTGTTGTCAGTTGAGCTTAACGCCTAATTTTTATTACTATTTTCGCATTCTAAAATAAAACATTTAATAAGTTAAAAAAAAAAAAAAAAAATCTTAGTACAAGACAGGTATTTAACTCTTTGTAGTATGCTTTTTCTTATATTTTCTTACCTTTTCTTACCCATGTATATGGTAGAGGAATTCAGTTTTTGTTATATTTGCACGTTTTGTGGTCCCCTGAATCACAATATCATGTTTTTACAGTTCGTCTGTGTGTGTGTTTGTGTATCATCAGCATATCTCAAGAACAAATGGCAGCAGGAAGTCCAAATTTGGTATTCTAAATGTGTGTCATATAGGGACGCTACACTAAAGTTTTCGTTCAGATCAAGCAAATGGTTCGTGTACAGGGACATCCAAGAGAATTCAAATATATTATGTCTATGGGGAAATTTCGAGTAAGTACAGTATGACATCTATAGGCTGACTTAAACAAAACGGAATGGACATTTTCTTTTTTATAATACATAAAAAGCATGTTTTAAGTACAGGCACGAGAATTTTCCGCGTATCCGCGATTTTCCGCTTTTTTGTGATTTTTGTTTATTTCGCGGTTTTATGTTTTGTTAAAATCAAACTCCAATAATGATCAGTGTTCAAATGCTCCACGAAAAACTTTAGCTTCTCAATCTTTTTCCATCCAAAATATGAATGTCAATATTCATTTTAAGCATGCTTTATCAGATTCTATAACATATAAAAGAACAGCATTATTCAATATTTCTTACTCATGTAATTTTTTTTTTGTCCATCCCCCCCCCCCCCCATCTCTAACCATTGCCAATCAAACATTCTGTGGGAAGCCTTTTAATTTTGAACATTTATCCATACACAACAAAAATGTCAATATTAATTTTAAACTTACTTTATGATATTCTAGAACCCATAAAGAAGTGGAATTGTGTTTAATATTTCTCACTCATGAAATACTTTTTACCCCCCCTCCCCCTTTTCCATTTTCCACCACCAGTCAATGTTATTAAATGTTGATTGCTAGCTAATTTTTTTTTTTTCTAAACACGTTTTATTGTGTTGATGCGTTATTCTTTTAGTTTAATTTGTCACTTTTAAAATATTTTGTATAGTTTTTTCCTGTGAGTATTATTTTTCATTTAAAATAAATTTTATGAACACATTTGTATAGTTTTCCCCGCACACGTTATTTTTTCAATTAAAAATAATTTTATGAACACGCGTGTTTCCTGTTTTTTAAATTTTCTGCACTCTCATGCCTGTAAGTAGAATGTATTGTAGTGAAATCATTCTTCATTCGTTTACCGGGCTACCAAAAATATTTGGATGTATTGGGCTTATACATGAATAATTCTTTAATTGTAATTCATTTTGTTTTAGATGTTTTTCGAGTAAGACTAAATTTAAATACAGAATGTTGTTTATAGTGCATATTATTTTTCGACACTGTACAGGGCTACACAAAATTGAGCGAAACGTTCTTTTCTATTGAATGTAATTGATGGAAGTGCTTTGCTGCATTTTACTATGTCGACGAACACTTCTCAGGAAGGGGAATTAATTTGTCATATCCTTACTATAAAGAAAGCATGTTTTAAAGTTCAATTTTCAGCTTTGTCTTTTGTATAATATCACGTTTTGGGGCTCCCTGATTATGAAGATTATAATTTTTAGCGGTTAATCTGTACTGTATGTATATCCGTTATGATTATAACTTAATAACAAATAACCGCAAGAGGTACATTAAATTTTATTATCTTACTGTTATTCATCTCAAGACATATGCAATATATCTTTAGTATTGAAATGCAGGGGAAGAGAAAGTCGTGTGAGTGACGCACCAGATTATTTTAAATTAAAATATTCATTATTTAAAATTCTAATTATTTAAAATTTTTGTACAATAAAACATCTTTTCAATGTCTATTTCAAAACGCGTTTCGGATAAGATTTTTTTTTTTTTTTTTTTTTTTTTGTAAAAATAAATATTGAATAACCGAGTCACCAGTGCGCAGATCATTGATAAT
This sequence comes from Salticus scenicus, assembly GCA_963930645.1. NCBI lineage: Eukaryota > Metazoa > Arthropoda > Arachnida > Araneae > Salticidae > Salticus > Salticus scenicus. The sequence goes on along the minus strand of OZ005652.1, from coordinate 173,879,515 downwards.
GATTAGAATTTTAGTAATCCTAAGAAATGCATAAATTTAAAAATAAAATGATTGCTAAAATAATTTTAAAAAAAAATTAAAAAAAGAAAAATTGTTAAAATTAGAGAACTCTACACTCGGGCTCAGTAATTTAATTCTGATTTTGATTATAAATATCACAAAATACTTCTGCAATGACTGTACACACACACGCACACACACACATACTCACATACACACACACACACACACATATATACATATATATCTTAGTCCAGGCAACGAAGGCCAAAATTTGACGAATAGAGGAAAAAAATCGTGTAGTTTTGAAATTTTACATACTCATAGCCGAGAGGGTCCTGAACAACATACTAAAAGTCCCTGCCCGTGGGGTGTGAGCGGGGGGCAGGGGGGGCATTTAAGGGGGGCAATTTTCAGTTTTTATTAAATATCTTAAAAACTATCGCATTTAGAGAAAAAATGTCAATTACAAAATTAATCTACGTAAACTTTTCCTACAAAAATGTATATTACATTTTGTTTGTACGATCATTAGTTTAGAAGATATAGGGAGATGAAATAACGCATTTTCTTGAAAAATTCTTTTTTGCAATAGTAAAATCAACTAAAGTGTGCAATTAAAAGTGTTCTTGTCAAATATTTTCTAATGTAAAAAACAAATATATACATAGGGAATATGCAAGGATAATACAGCATGTTTTGTAAGTTTTAAATAATTTTAAGGCTAGTAGGCGCAAGTGGCGGTTTGAGTAAAAATCTGGATAAGTCCAGTCAAAATAGGAAAAATAGAAAAAAAAAAATCGTGTAGTTTTGAAGTTTTGCACACTCATAGCTGAGAGAGTTCTGAACAACATATTAAAAGTCCCCGCCCATGGGGGATGAGCGGGGGGCAGGGGGCATTTAAGGCGGGCAATTTTCAGTTTTTATTACATATCTTAAAAACTATCGCATTTAGAGAAAAAATGTCAATTACAAAATTAATCTACGCAAGACTTCCTACAAAAATGTATAGTACATTTTGTTTGTACGATCATTAGTTTAGAAGATATAGGGAGATGAAATAACACATTTTTTTAAGGGTTCTTGTCAAATATTTTCTGATGTAAAAAACAAATATATACATAGGGAATATGCAAGGATAATACAGCATGTTTTGTAAGTTTTAAATAATTTTAAGGCTAGCAAGCGCAAGTGGCGGTTTGAGTAAAAATCTAGATAACGATGACCCAAAACCGATCAACATTAAAAAAAAAAAAAAATCGTGTAGCTTGAAATTGAGCACAGTTATAAAGTTAAGTGCCCTGAATAACATACTAAAAGTCCCTAACCATGGGGGTGGGGGTATTTAAGTGGGGCACATTTCAGTTTTTATTAAGTATCTTGAAAACTATCGCATTTAGAGAAAAAAAATCTCAAAACTATATGATTTTTTTTTAAATGTTGATCGGTTTTGGGTCTTCGTTATCTGGACTTTTACCTAAACACCACTTGCGCCTACTAACCTTAAAATTATTTAATACGTACAAAACATGCTGTATTATCCTTACATATTCCCTATGCATATATTTGTTTTGTACATTAGAAAATATTTTATCAGAACCCTTTTAATTCCACAATTTAGTTGATTTTACTATTGAAAAAAAAAAAAAAAAAAAAAAAAAAAATTCAAGAAAATGTGTTATTTTGTTCCCCTATATCTTCTAAACTATTGATCATTCAAACAAAATAGAATATACAATTTTTTTAGGAAATTTCACGTAGATTAATTTTGCAATTGAGAATTTTTTTCTCTAAATGCGATAGTTTTCAAGATACTTAATAAAAACTGAAATGTGCCTCCTTTAAATGCCCCCCCCATGGTTAGGGACTTTTAGTATGTTATTCAGGGCACTTAACTTTATAACTGTGCTCAACTTCTAAGCTACACGATTTTTTTTTTTTTTTAATGTTGATCTGTTTTGGGTCTTAGTTATCTAGATTTTTACTCAAATCGCCACTTGCGCCTGCTAGCCTTAAAATTATTTAAAACTTACAAAACATGCTGTATTATCCTTGCATATTCCCTATGTATACATTTGTTTTTTACATTAGAAAATATTTGACAAGAACCCTTTTAATTGCACACTTTAGTTGATTTTACTACTGCAAAAAAGAATTTTTCAAGAAAATGTGTTATTTCATCCCCCTATATCTTCTAAACTATTAATCATACAAACAAAATGTAATATACATTTTTGTAGGAAATTTTACGTAGATTAATTTTGTAATTGACATTTTTTCTCTAAATGCGATAGTTTTTAAGATATGTAATAAAAACTGAAAATTGCCCCCCTTAAATGCCCCCCTGCCCCCCGCTCAAACCCCACGGGCGGGGACTTTTAGTATGTTCAGAACCCTCTCGGCTATGAATGTGCAAAACTTCAAAACTACACGATTTTTTTTTCTGTTTTTTCCTAGTTTGACTGGACTTATCCAGATTTTTACTCAAACCGCCACTTGCGCCTACTAGCCTTAAAATTATTTAAAACTTACAAAACATGCTGTATTATCCTTGCATATTCCCTATGTATATATTTATTTTTTACATTAGAAAATATTTGACAAGAACCCTTTTAATTGCACACTTTAGTTGATTTTACTATTGCAAAAAAGAATTTTTCAAGAAAATGTGTTATTTCATCTCCCTATATCTTCTAAACTAATGATCGTACAAACAAAATGTAATATACAGTTTTGTAGGAAATTTTACGTAGATTAATTTTGTAATTGACACTTTTTCTCTAAATGCGATAGTTTTTAAGATATTTAATAAAAACTGAAAATTGCCCCCCTTAAATGCCCCCCTGCCCCCCGCTCACCCCCTACGGGCGGGGACTTTTAGTATGTTGTTCAGGACCCTCTCGGCTATGAGTATGCAAAATTTCAAAACTACACGATTTTTTTCCTCTATTTTTCCTATTTTGACTGGACTATCTGCTCTTATACGATGTTTAGTTTAGAAAACTGAAGTTTTTTGAACATGGCGTATATGTATATGAATTTTATTACATTTCCAATACAATTTAAAATACCCCTTAAAATTCTATATATTTTGTTATGGTTTGAATAATGGGGAATTTCTTCCTTTTTTTTTTTTTTTTTTTAATGTATTTTGAGAGAAAGTTTGTTGATACATTTTTGTAATTTTCATGCTTATTTATTATTTTATTTCTGTGGTGTAAGAACCCCATTTATTTTGCAAATATGAAATAACGAATTATGTATGATGTATAATTTTGTACGCATGACCATACATTGATTTTCACGCAAACGACAACTATATTTAATTTGCTCTGATTTTTTTTTTTTTTTTTTTTTTTTTTCTTAAATATTGATGCGAATTAAACGATTATTTTTGACTTTCAGCTTATAATTTTGTTGTTCACTACCTGTTATAATAAAATCTTAAATATGTTACTCTTGTTCTATAAATTTCTATTATATATTCTTTAATAATATATTCTGTATTATATATTCTGTAAATATTCTATAAATAGTTTAAAGTATTTGTCTCCCCTTATATGCATTGAAACATTTTTTTAAATGTTTTTTTCATGTATATAGTAAATATAATGCACATTTACTACTATTATTATTACTGGTGATTCAATTTACTTTAAAGTATAGTTTTCTCTTGCAATACTTAGTAAGCTTTCACCCTTTCTGTGTTACTAATAACTGATCCTTTGTACATAGTCTGGTCATTTGAAGAATATTCATCATCGAAATATATTAATTTTCGCGAACCAGTACAACCTTTCTGATTGCCGGTTTCGTAAGAGCACTTCATTCTGAGTGCATTTACAATCGCGTTATTTAATACATACTGGGTCGCTCAATTATGAAGCAGATACTTGTTAACGTGACTTTGGAATGTTTTTTCAAAGTGGAGTATCCAAGTGGTTCAATTGAATTGTCTAAGTTAGACGTGGGTGATGTATTAAAAGAAAAAAAAACGATACCTAGTTAAAGGGATCTATTTATAACTTTGAAATATGTTACGTGTCTTATTTCATAGCAGAGCGTTTTTCAACCATGTTTGTTGTTGACGCTGACGCCTCTTGCTATTCATTCATAGGGAAGTCATTGCCATTTTGTCTTGTGATGTTAATGACTGTTTTGGCGAATAAAATACCATTATTTGCTATTTTACCGCTGCTTTACCGTTATTTGTTATATAAATAATTCTAATAAACGAGATGTCTTATTAAAGCCTTTGGCTTTCAGTACTTAATTTATTTTGGAAATTGCCAAACTAATTTCATAAAGGACTATTAGATATATAGCTG